>RCHQ01000091.1:0-195630 GCA_003676415.1 Plasmopara muralis | reverse complement strand
AACACGAGTGCCATTGCTGAAGTGTTTTCTCGCATTGATCACAAGTTTGATCTTATGTATGCGAAACGTGCGTTTGTCCACTGGTTCGTAGGCGAAGGAATGGAAGAAGGAGAGTTTTCAGAGGCACGGGAGGATCTTGCTGCGCTGGAGAAAGACTATGAAGAAGTGTCGGCTGAGACTGCCGAAGGTGAAGGCGAGGACGAGGAGTTTGGTGAAGAATACTAAGCAAGTAAGCCTTCGTGGTGACCAGGAACTAGCCATTAATTTGACATTTTCTTCTTCAATTTTAAACTTAAGAGATGAAATTGTTGGTTTAGGCTAACAAGTACATTTGAGTTTGCAGTGACATTTGCTGCAATGACTTTCTATTAATGGTTTTTTTGCGGATGCTGCCGGTACTCGTCCCATAATAGTTCTCTGCTTGACAGTTGTAGACTCTCAAACATATTAAAAGGTTTTGCTGAGAAGCAGTGGCAGCACCTTCAATTATGTTCGATGGGTACTTAGAAGACTATGAACACGCTCGAGAAATGGCGATCAAGGCCATTGACGAGTACGCGCACGCTTCCGACGCAGGTGAATGCTTTGTTATTATATGAAGGTGGCACGATGTAATGTGAATGATTCGATTTAGTCAAACGCGAGGAGCTGGTTGTATGTGCCAAAGGCTGTGTTGATGAAGTCGAGCGATATGTACAAATAGATGTGAACCTTTTTGGATGAATGTTGGCGTTAATTGTGGTGTAATGGTAGATTCGCATATTGGAGAACGAAGCGAAGCATGGGTCGACTCCTGTTGCGAGAAAAAAGATGATGGAACAGGTGCGCCACTGTCGAACGAAATGGAGTGGGTTGAAGACCTCGCTAGAGAAGGAAGTCTTAATTGGTGATGCTCGTGCGGGAAAATCACCCGATTCATGGAAAGATGCCAAAACGGTGGGCAATTGAATTATTTTAGTTTTTGCCATTATTGGTAATTTATGTATTTTTCGTTGATGCAGATGGAGCAAATGGAGCGCTGTGCCGAACGCGTCGACAGGTTTTTAAGCTTTTTTCTATTTTTTTATCATAGAGATGAAAGGTTTGCTATGGTGGTAGGAATGGACGTCATTTGGATGAAGCTCAGCGCACTCTTGCCCACACAGAAGCGATTGGTATGAAGTTACTTATTCTTTTAGAAGAATAGCTATTCACAAAAGCTCTATTGTTTACTCTAGCGGAAAATGTTGCCAATAATTTACAACAGCAACGCAACCAGCTGGAGCATACCGAACTTAATGTACGTTATTGTATCTTTTTCTGGAGTATATCAATCAGTCTCATGGAATATCTATCATCGAATTACTAGGTTGCACAAGCACATGAAGACACTGAAGAAGCAAAGGACTATATTCGATCGATGGCGTGCAAAGCGTTGGCCAGTCGAGTGTTGTTGTTGTTTGTAATATTGGCACTCGCCGTTGCTATTGTATTGGTTTCGTACTACAAGTGGTATCCGCGCAACAAGAAGGATCACTTAGGCATCTTGCCTGGATCGAATAATTCCACATCTAATAGTACAAGCTCTTGAGTTTAACTTAAAAAAACATATTCTTTTTACAAAAGCTAGAAGTTTGACATATGTTTATTTGATTTTGAGAAATTCACAAATCACTCAAGCGCAACTTTACAAATTTAAACTAAGCATCCATAGTCTGGTGAAATTTGTAGAAACACGTCGTCGAAGAACCTGTCGCTACTGTAATCTACATGACTTGCATGGGCCGTAAACTCTTCGTCCGCATCATTCAACGACCGTACATCAACGTACTTGCTTTCCGATGGCAGCAAATCGAACTCTGCATTATAAACACCACTTGACGGAAAGTCATCTCCATCCACTTTTTTGTCAATCAGTGGCATCTTCAAACCGTCAGGAGCTTTCGCAAAGTCAGAGTAGCCATAACGTTGCTGGCGCGCGTAGTCAAAGTCTTGATCTTCACTCTTAATCGACAAGTGGGATGGTGGCAACAGCAACACTTGACTCCTTCGCATTCTCAAGTGAGAAGCTCCAGCCGGAAGAACATCTTTCATTAATTTATTGTCTCTGTCCGTTGGGCTCACTGTACAGTCATAACAAGCTCCATCATTCCCGACCCGTGGACTTGATGCAAACGAATCGTTGCCATCTTCCGACTCGACATCCTCGTCATCACTCATCAAGTTCGGCACGAGACGACCGGATGGGTCAAGGCCGTACGTCTCAGGAGCCATCAATTTGTCCAATTGGCGCTTAAAGGTGGTATACTGCGCCTGTTGTTTGTCACTAAATGGTGCTTGCTCTTGACACCGATGGAGCTCATGAAGAGACCGCTTAAGACTTCGCACTTTACGGTACGGCCAGTGACGGATCCCAATCGCCCGACAACGTTTTTTAAACGCTGTGGCACGCACGCCAAACTTTTCGGCTGCTACTTTTAGTGGCAAGTGAAAATGCAGACTAAAAGCCTCAAAGTTGCATGCGGGCGACATGGACAGGAACGCGCTCTTCCTCGCAGCGTGGACGCGCGCGGCGTGGCCGTCACTCGAACCTGGACTGTGCGTATAGACGTCTTCAAGATTTGCGACAAGTTGCAAGTTAAGAGGAGGTAAAGGTTCAAAGTGGTGCAACATTGCCATACAGGAATAATTAGCTGTTGCGTAGTGATACTTGTGCACGCCAAAGCGCAAATGGAAATGACAACGGAAAGAAAGATCGCAAAACCATTTCCACGATTCGTATGCAAGATACTATGCAAGAGATTTTAGAAAAAGAGGCAGCGAAACGGCAAGGGCTGAACTCACCGTTGGAACGTGAGCCCATGGCTTTGCTGGTATGAAGGATCTGGCTGGATAGTCAACGGAAAACACGGAGCGTGCTAAAAGAAGTGCATCTGGCAGTGTAGGGATGTCATCCTCTCGCTTGCAGAGCGTTAGGTACCGTTGTAGTCTATCAACTTCAACGCCTAGTGTATATTTATAGCTGCAATTTCGAAATAGCATTAATTATACATATTAAAGTAAAGATTACTCCTACCTCTAATACTTAGCTCTGTCCGCGCTTCGTTGTTGCAATGTTCAGCGTGTTTTGCCTGCACTTCGACACTTTTGCAAAATTGTCATCCGTGGCAACATCCTTTGGCTGTGATAAGCTCTGGCTATAACTTGACTGACTTCAACTTGCTATCATCAAAATGTAGAAAAGTGTCCATGTTTAGATTGCATCGTACACTTTGACGAAATGTATGCTACATTTGCTTTCCGATGGCCAGCTCCGCACCAATTGTTACTTGTTGCCACTTTCGACACTCGTTTGCATTGTCACGTGTGAATGCAATTTGGCAGCCTCGTCTGGTATACCACTTTCCCCTTGACGCATTGTGTCCATATAATGTTTGCCTTTCAGAACCGGGAACACTTTGGTCGTCAGCAATTTAAGCACCTGATCCGTCTCCATCAACTTTTCAACAAGTCGGTGCCGCTCAGACGAATTCAGACGGTTCTCAGATCGCTTTTCAACCTGTTGTATACTGCCAACTATACTACTACTGCTGATATTAACCGGAAGCTGCGAGACGCGCGCAGCCTCTGCGCGAACATCTTTGACACATTCTTTAAGAATGTTTTCGAGCTCCGAGCGGCTTTGCAGCTCGAATTTGTACGCTGTACGCACTTGCTGTAAATTCCGTCGTTCTACCTCTAGCAATCGTTTCAGTCGCTTAATCACCTCCTTGTATCGATTATCGCTATCCATTACAACCACTTTGTTCACTTCTGCTGTGTTAGGTCGCTTGGCCAGCGCTACAGTGGCCATGGAATTTTGATTACGCATTTTTGGTAGTGAGCTGGTGGAGGCGGAGAAAAGTAATGACTGCGGCAGTGACAATTCGGCATGTTGAAGCTGTCCAGAGCCTGATGTCTTTAGATGCTGACGTAGAGTTTCTACTTCCAAGCGTAATGATGCATTGTCTTTTTTGACTGTCACGAGCTGTTTTACAAGAAAGTCGCGATCGTTCTCTTGCGCGGCAAATTGCGTCTTGAGTCGATGATTTTCGCGAGTTAAGCTTTGATTTAAACGGTCGAGACGACCGGCAAGTTCTTTGGTCCATTCGACTTCATTCTCAAGCTGTTTGCTCTTCTCAACCCACGCAAAAGCTCCGTCATCAGTCTTGTTCTTTTCTGATTCCAGCTCCTCTTGCACACTATACAGTCGTGCTCGGAATGCTCGCAAGAGATCTTTTTCTTGCTCTATAGATGACAAGAAGTTAGACCATTTGAACCTGCTACCAATACACATACTTACTTGCCTTGTAAAACTTCGCACGTACGGTACTGTACTTGATCGACACTGACAAGGATGTCACGGTGCATGGAGCGCACGCGGTTCATAGCAACATCCAACGTATTTTCTTTTCTCTTCTTTGCTCTAGAATCCGATAGCAAACTTTCCAGTTCACCAATACGAATTTTGTACTGCCGTTCTCTTCGGATGTAGCTTTCCTAGGCGTACATACGTTTGCTAATCATCCATACACCCCATTTTCAAAGATAATCGAACCTGTTTTCTCGCAAGTTCCTCATTTAATTGGGCAACACTGTCTTTCCTGTGCTCGTTAGCAGTGCTGTACACATTAAACGATGGAGCAACTGCAGTTTGGTCATTACTTGTACCAAGAAATTTGCTGCGAGATTTAGCAGTGCTGTCGTCAGGTATCCCGGGCTGCAACAGTGTCCACATTAGCAAGTGAACCCTCGGATTCATTCTGCTTTCTAGAATAGACTTTACCTTCGGTCCCGTCGCCAATTTAATTACTTTGCTGCCTCTCATTGGCATCAAGACCTGTAATTATTTGCAAACCAAAGAACGTGTCCAATAGCATCAACAACTGAACACCTATTGCAGTAGCACTGAGCACGTATCACCGTTAATAAGTATTTTTAAGCACTCGATTTCTAAATATGTTCATTGCAGGAATTACTCAACCGATCGGATGAGACTCCAGTCAAATTAAAGTCAGCGTTTCAGCGCATTCTAGTCGCTGTATTTACGACGTCAAGGCATTATCCTAAAGCCACAGTCGCCTCTATAGCGCTTACATTAATGTTCATTGCCGCAGTTGCAAAGGGTCTGTAGTCAGTTGGGTCTCCAGCCTTTGCAACTCACGGCCTATCTTTGAAATTGCTGCCAAATGATGAGGCAATGGCGACTGCCTCTCCATCGTGGATGGATGCATCGTCAAGTAGGATAAAGCGTGGAAATCACGTAAGATAACAGTTACCACACTCGATGGTATCGATTCTTGTACGTCCTCAATCTTGGCATTGGAAATATCGTTAAATAGTACAAGTACTAGCGCCACCTTAAGTATACTTGCCTCCCGCCTGTGAGATAGCGAGTGCTGGCCGTGTATGATCGTGGTGGACTTCCATGCATCGCTGCCTGTATAGTACACAGCACGGCTGCTATCGCAAGCTGTTGTGTTTTCCTGAGGAGAAATGACAGCGAATCCGATATTGTCGGAGGCATACAGCACTGTCGAGGACGGATTTTGACGCAATTGCACCTCTTCAGATGACGCAGCAGTGAGCTGGACAAGCAAAATGCGCGATAAAAGTGGCTTGTACACTAGGGAAATCAACTCTGGTATCCTTTTACATTGCAAATGTTTCCATGCTATCTGCTCTTTGTCGTTCAAGCACGATGCACCAGCTAGACCTGCCAGTCGTGTGATTACTAGCACACTTTTTTCACCGAAAAGCGAAGAAAATTCTATCAATTTCCGCACTGTTTCCAACAAAGCGTCTTCGAGCCCCTGACCATTCTCTCCTTCTTTGACCGCAATCATGGATGTCTCTAGAACTGATCCAACAGCATCAGTACAACTGCAAGCGATCCACTTTCCATCTTGTGACAACAAATAGCCACCGTAAACAAAAGGTTGCTTCGCCTGATCGTCACGGTCCACAATAGGCGTTTCGACACGCCAGTCTGCTAAGTGATAAAGCCGCTCGCATATAAAACGTGACCGCCCACTAGTCCCGACAACGCTATCGCAGGGCTTAAGGGCCAAATTCTCATATACACGATCATAAAGACTAAAGCAGTTGGGCATGAGTACGAACGGGCTTGGATTTACATCTACTTCATACAAGTCATCCAAGAACAACATCTCGATTGTCACGCTCAGTTTCCATTGACTAACTTTGGCAATGTCTTGTGTACCAAATAAACCGCTGGAAAAAGCACCCAACGCCCACATTTTGTGCTTTATGTCGCTTCGACGAAAAGGGGACACTACATACACAACGGAAGCAGCAGCGGATCGTGAAAATGCTTGTTTCTTCTTTATCGCACGGGAAGATAAAATAGGATTTAACAACATTCCAGCAGCACGAAAATTAGCAAAGGGGTCCAACATACTCTCAGCGCAATCCACAAGTATCAATCCGTTAGCAGCATCAACGTTTGTGTAGTGATTACCTTCCACTTGACTAAGTTCGATTGGAGCAAAATCGCCCATGTGACATTGTCCATACATGCTGCGAAAGCAAGTAAAGTACGAGAGCGCAAGAGACGCGAGCCACTGCGATTGAGACTGTGGACATACAATGACATAGTCCAATAGTTTTGGCGCTGCTACTGGATGTAGATCACGCAATATATATTCTGAAACAATAGCGGGTTCAACATGGTAGATCGACTCGAGCGTTGATACACATATTTTCGGTTCGTCCACAAGAACACATTCTATTTTCTTCGTGTCAATTGGCTTCGTGAGAGCTTGTATGAAGTCTTCAAAACTCATCCATCGTCGATCCCTAGTCGCTTTTTGCACTTTTAAATCATTCCTGTCTTCCTTCTTTAAAAGCACGACTAGATTTTGTATATAGGGCTGCACACAATTTACAATGTCGTTCTTGACCGAAGCACTTGCAGCAGAAGCCCGAAAGCTTGTGTGTGCAGACCACATTTTGATCCCATCAGGCTCTTGTCGCCATGTAACTATTGCATCTGACGCTGATATTTGGATTCCCAATGAGATCTCGCCGTCACGCACCTTGTAATGGTCCAAGCTTCCCCACTTTTTTGACAATTCCTGACTTGCCTGAGCTTTGAAGGCATCTTCGTCAAAATCAAGTAAAAGACGACGTTGCTGTTCTTTCTGTGCCTGACGACCATTTTTTGAGCACTGCAAATTTGTGTACTCGGATTTCCAGTACTTAAAACGGTCCGAGTGCAGACGACGACGCAGTTGTTCGGCTGTTGCACAATTGATCGAAAGCCGACCTACAGTGGCTCGATGGCCTGGAGGAATATATGTCTCTGCATTCGGCACAAACTTGGCTTTAGCGGAGACACTAGCGGAATACCTTTTCTCAGTGATCCTTGATTCTTCATCGACATAATCTTGAAGTGCCTGTAACAAAGGATGTTTCTTTACTGGCCGGCCATCCAGAACTTCCTGTTGTTCATCATGAGAGAGCGATTCCACGAGTGACACAGCCACACTTAAAGGCTTCGTGTCCTTCCTTACTTTAGTTGTTAGAGACTCTGACTTTGTGCACGAGGTTTTCGCCATGGACATAAGCTGGACAGAGTCTGGAATTGTTCTTTTTTTGCCATTACACGGTACAATTTTTACACCTGGAGCAGTTCCATTTAAATTAATCAAGCCCAGCATCAACGAATACGCCGGTTGCTTTCCCATCATTACTTTGTGAAATTTTCGCCGTCGTTTGAAGCGTTTAATTTCGGAATCAACATGCAAAAGCAATCGATCGTCTCGAGGAAGAGTCATGCGGACAATCGAACCAGCTGCATGTGGTGAATTTACATGAATATTCGGAGATACTGGCACAAAAGATTCGACAGTCTCTGTCGAATCAGCCCTGTCACGCTTTCGTTGTGCTTTAGAAATTCCACTAGTCACTGGCCTTCGCAATAATTCGTCTGTTTCCACCTCTGTCTCCTGATTATTATCATCATCTTCTTCATCTGCATCTTCTTCATTATCATCCTTTGTCACCTCGTCCTCTTTCCCATTGTCATCGTTTTCACTCAACCGACGCTTATGCCTCCGTTTCGAGACTGCACGAAACCACGGCACTACGTCTTTGTACTTTGTTTCCGCAATTATCCGCGGTACAAGTCCGTCTTTCGAATGCCAAACATCCACGACCGAATGGTCTTTCTGTGATGGCAGCCCCACAAGTCGCTCCCACGAACATCTTGAATCTCCTAATTCATCATCCTCCGACAATGAGTCATCCCTTGTCACCACATCTACTGCCACCGTTAGTAAATGACTCAATTCGAACAAATGAAAGCGCAGTTGAAAAGCTGGTGTCGGAAACGTCTCTTCTAAATAGACTTCAACATGATTTAGCCGTGTGAGTGACGGGCAGCGAAAGGTAAACTTGGCATCATTAGGCTTGAAAAAATCGTCTTCTGTCAATATAAACTCCTCTTGAGCGATTAACTTCTTGCTTAGCACCGAAGCCAGCGCCGCAAAAAAATGTTTCTGAATGAATTTGTCTAAAATTTGGGCTTTGTTCGTCCACGATCCTGTGGACGTCTCGTAGACGCCGGAAGGAGGCTCAGCAGAAATTGTGCTCTGCATGCTATTAACAATAAACACCCAGAGTTTGGAGGAATTGGCATTCAGATCTTCGGAAAGGAAACAAACAGCATTGCGCTGGTGTAAACGCTGCAAGTAAACCCTTAAAGCTGCGTCTCCCGTCTGCACGAGCCCAGATTGAGTCACCTTCTTGGAGCTTGTCTTTTTCTTGATATTATCTGTGACTGGCGCGAGGCTAAACACATGCCATTGAAGAGACACCAGCTCGCACTAGTCATACAAAATATTCAAGCAATTAATGTAAGTCAAGCATAGCCTTAAAGATCCCTCGATACAAAAAACCATCACTCTGCGCGCTACGTACGAGGACGAAGGAGTTGGTCGTAAGCGTCGAAGCCGTACCCGTTTGCTCCATCACGAGCGGCTTGATCAGACGCGACAGATGGATCAGAGGCCAATATAGTAAAGAAGACGTTTCCTACGCACTACCACAAGCCCGCGGATACGCGCACTGCTGATCCGCACGGTATGAATTTTGTGCGCGCGGGCGCGGACGCAAATAATATCGGTATAAACAGGTTTTAGCTACAATGTGTGTACCACACTAAGTATCGAGACATGGCTACATTGACTCCAAAGAGCTTGATTGATTGATTCATTACACAATTTACTGGCAAAATGAAACGATAAGAGATGGAGAGGAGATACGCCTCGTGTCAGTAGCGACGTCGCCTTGCTTCGCAGTACTCTATCGTGTGTAGTCGTTAGCACCAGTATACGACAACAGAAAACGTTAGCGCATCACTTCACTCATCTTATACTTCAGTGAAATTACCATTAAAAGCTACAGAATTTGTTGTGAAGATTAAAGCTGCTCCCAAAATCAATCCGGTCAGCTACAATTTTGCTGATGCTTGGTGTTGGTAGTGGCACCAAATCCAAGCTCAGAGTAGTAAGTAGCTCCACTCCAGCAAAAGGCTTTGCCATTTATCACTGTTGGTTTACCGACTAATCGTAAATCAGTGAGTTGTTGCAAGAATTCAAAGTTGATTTACGGATGCTTGACATATCTCCTGATTCTCAGAGGCTAATTCGCTGTTTTAAAAGTCAATAGCCCCTTTCTGCAACTAAATTACCAAGTCAAGACTTGTTTACGTTTGACACTAGAGCTTTCACCATGAACTAAACATGTTGCCATGACCAAAAGCCCCGGCAGCATTTCTATTCAGCTAACCACTCTTGAAATTTTTGCGTCAAATTCTAGTTCGGCCGACTAATATTCTCACGGCTAAGCTAGTAAATTTGGTAGACGCTCGTGTTGACGGCGTCATGAATGGGTGGGTTGAGCACAATAGTCTAACTCAAACGCGCGACTGCTAAAGTGATAAATTGCTGATCAAGTTCTGATCAAGATGTAGGTATCGTGAGCACTCATACTGCAGTCAAGAAAGTCGACTGTACACCGACCAAAGTGAAATAATAAAACTGAATAGATTGACAAGAGCTAAGAAGAAGAATTAGTTAGCATCGTTAAAAAGACGTCGAAGTCGGCTTTAATTTTGTCATTCTCGTCAGACGAGAAGAAAATCATTGGAGAGCTTTGCATTAAAGCGTTATGATCCGACGTAGTTTTGATTAAGAAAAAAAATGCGATGGCGGCCTAGAGATTTTCATGTCAACGTGTGCCATTGCATGGAGCAGCTTGATTCAAAGTGGCAAAAAAAATTGGGCAGATATGGTACAGGGCTCATAGCTAGCAGTCAAAATAAACCGGTCTACGGCGTGATGCACACGGTAAAAAGCTATACAGTTTGAAAGTTCATTGCGCTTTTATTCGGCAGTCGACACGATGTCGAGAAAAATGACAAAGAGAGAGGACATCGATCAAATAGACAAGTGGGTTGCACAAAATTTAAATTGCAGCCAAATAAACCGTCAAAACTAAAAAGTGCACTGATTTAGCCATCCTGTCATGACATTAAAAGCGTAATTGAGAGAAAAGGTCATCAAATCCTACCATGCTATATTTCTTGAAAATGTCAAAGTTGTAAACTCGACATGGTGTACTCGGATCCCGTCATCAGGTTATGATTTCTGCATTATCGCTTCAATTTCCTCGACTGTTCGAGGCACCTTGGTCATGCACTCAACCCCATTTGTCGTAATTACCACATCCGATTCGATTCGAACGCCACCCGTGCCACGATAACGCGATAGCATCTCCTGGTTAATAAATTTGGCTGTCACTGGATTACCCAGCGCTGCCTGAATCTGAGCTTCAATGAAGTAGCAACCCGGCTCCACCGTCACCACCATATTCTCTTCAAGATTACGCACACAACGCAACTTCGCCAAAATTTTCTGAGTTGAACGCTCGTAACCAATGGGAATGCCACCAACATCATGAGTGTCTAAGCCCATCAAGTGGCCCAAGCCGTGAGGATAAAAATACGCCGAAATCTCGTGGTCCATCAGCTCATCAACTGTACCATTTTGCAACAATCCAAATTCAAGCAAATGTTGTGTCAGCACACGATGCGAAAGCAAGTGCATGTCCACGTAACTGACACCAGGCTTCATAGCCATCAAAACGGCATCATGGGCTTTCAATACGCCATCGTAAACCAACCGTTGATCGGACGAGAAAATGCCATTAACTGGCCACGTACACGTAATATCCGAGGTATAGCCATGTAATTCCCCACCCATGTCGTTCAAAAAGAGATCACCCGATTCAAGAAGTTTGTCATTTGGGGCTCCAGCGTGCCCATAGTGCAAAACGGATGCATTGTGGCCACTACCGCAGATGCAAGTATACGCATGAAATCGTGCACCTCCGTTACTGTAGACATAATGGAGAAAATCACTCTCAGCATGAAACTCCATCTTGCCCGGATGGATGTTATTCATGACATTGACATGTGCTCGAGACGACAATTTGTTGACAAAACGAAGCAACGCCAGCTCTTTCTCCGTCTTTATCACTCGACAATCCACCAGTATCGGATGCAGCGCCATTTTGTCCACCTTGAAAGCGTCGATACCATCAAAAGTAGACGTAGTGGTCGTCTCCAATCCGCTATCCGTATTTTTGCCGTGTAAAACGAACAATTTCTGGGCCTTGAGTTTGTCACTCAATACAGTCGACAATTCGTCCATGTAGAAAACTTCATCTACTTTATAATGAGCTTTAAAGTAAGCCAGAGGCTTGCGGTCTCCACACCAGAGTTCCCACTCTGCGCTTAATCGCGGCACGAACAGTACAGCCCTGCGTGTACTTAAGTCTATCAAACCTGCACAGCCAGGTTCGCGAACGCCAAAGAGGTACTGGAAAAAGCTTTCCTGGTGAAAATTGTACTGAATGTCCGTGTCATACCGATCTAGTTCGACGCCACCGTGAAGTAAGATAACGGCTGCGCTGTTCCCGGCCTCGGGATGCGTCTCTAGAAACTTGCGCACGACGTTTTTGCGAATTTGCAAGTGCATGGAGAAGTCAATGGGAAAGATCTCGTAGCCCTCGGACGGGTCAGTTACGATGCAGCCGTTCTGCACCGTTGTCAAATGCGTGTGACCGTTGGCAGCTACGCCGTTGGCGCTTAATCGGCGTTGATTGATACTCTCACATTTTTCAGTGTTGTACGCTGGGGCACGCTTCTTCTGTAAAAAGGCAAGAGAGGCCATCGCCGCTGTGACTGTGGCCGCGGTCACCAGACCACTTACGTGCTCTGAACTCATCGATGTTGACTATTTATCACGTAATGCGTCCAAGGAATAGAAATACTTCTAGAAATTTATAAATAGGTCAAAGTACGATTCTCAGCGTTTTGAATTCAGAGTGAGAAGGGTGCAGTCTTCAAATTTCTGACCATATCTACCACAATGCCGTCAAGCGCCAAAAGTAGAATTCGACGAGATGTCGTCGATCGACAGCGCTTGTCTGGCTGTTGTTGTGCAGTGTGATTCCTTGAATGTCTGCAGAACGGCTTACATGTACAAGTTGTCAAGATTTATGAAAGTGAAAGACTTAAACATATCGATATTCAACTTGTGACTGGTGATTTGTGAACTCAATTGAATGTCTTACCCGTCGTATTGACATCCCTCATATAGCTTGTGTTTATCACTGGAGTCAAGTAATTCGACTCTCGTACAAGTCATCTATTACGTTTTACTGCTTTAACGATAATTGATAAAGCTTAACGTCTATGACTTAATGCTCGTAAAAGTATACTTGATACATATTGTTATTTTCAAAACGAAAAGAAAGCACTAGCATTAATGTTGTACCTAAAACTTCGCCCTAGCGCGCAGCGTCTTGAAGAGCATTCTCTTTTATTCAAATTGTACGGCCTTTATTCACTAAGAAAGCCAGGGAAAAGGCACACAAGTTTGAGGTGTACCAGCCTCAAATTCCTTAACCTAGCTCGACTTCAAATTCTAGACCTTCAAGTGGCGAGGAGCTCATGTATGTGGCTTCGAAGCCACGTGTCGTCGTTATCACGTAGATGCTAAGATATGTGCTTTCGGCTCTGCCAAAGAGAATTCGTAAAATTCGGGTCAAAAAAATTCCGCCGGGCTAAAAAAAAATTCAGAATGTTCGTGTGGATCGGAAGTGCTGATGTTTATCAAATAATGTGGCTCTTGGCGTATTAGGGCTACAAAGTAAATTTGAGTCGATGCTCGCCTGCTTGTAGTTTGTCATTAATGATTTTTTAGTCCTGTCATACTTTGCGTGTTCCACTATCATGAAATATGCGTGCCCAAAGCTTTAACTATTTTCCTTTGTCAAAACAATAAAAGCCCTCGTGCCTCTCCAAAAAGCAATATCAAGAGCACGTAAAATTTGTCGTCTGTATGTCAATCAGCATCGTACTATTCTCCTATCGATACAAGAGAAATTCGTTATTGTGTCATCGGGGCCCCGCTTAGTGAAGTCATTGTCAGCTGCCCTCACATCACACCCATCCCATCCCATGATGCTCGAGACCTCAGGTTTGACATGCCTTTCTTGATAATGTATCAAACTTTACGTGCGACTAAAATAATCGTCTCTGATGACAAACGCATGTTAGATACAAATTTATACCAAACACTATAGCAAAAAATTAACGCATATTGTGACTTCTTAAGGAGATGAATATGCTGCCCATGATCTAGCACTCTCAGCGCGGTGATAAGCTGTGCTCGCCCCTACACCCCCTGTGCGATGTCATGAATATATATTGTATCCAATGGCTGTGCAATATTTTCTAGGTCGATGCTTACAATACTTGATGAGATAGAGCATGGACATCTTTAACAAGCATAGAGCGTGTTAAACTTAAAAGTGTGGTTGACCTTTCATTATCTCGACTTGGACTCACACTATACCAAAGTAGACAAGGGTTGACTTGTAATTATTTGTATCTTGAGTTTTGCCCGCTCGGGCTTGACGTACGATGAGTCATAAGGTAGCGTCACTGAGCCTTTGTAGCGCTTAGGAGACGCACGGTATAACACAGTCGCAAGGGGAGCTTTGTGAATGTCGGTCGTCGGACGAGGCTTGGGTGGCGAGCGAGACGAAGGAGGAAGACTGCTTGTTGCTTAAAGCAAATTAGGGAGTGGTATTGCGTGAAATGCTCTCATGGAGTCTTGTATTGCTACATCCTGGCTGGTGGCTCTCAGCCATCTACTGTTACCAATTTTGAGGCTGTTATCTTTCCTTACTCTCTCTCCTTTCACAGATCCAAGATTATCTTCAGCCAGTAAGGTCTCTTGATTCCGAATGACTGTAGGGACATCTGACCTTTCTTCTGGTCAAAATATGTATATTCGCCTATTTCTATGATCCTGTTGCATATATTGAGAAAAATGTAATCATATGGCGTTACCGGCGAACCTACCGATGACGACGTTCACGTCATACACGTTCACTTTCTTCATAAATATGGCGTTTGCCTCAATAGAGTAATTGCCCTTGTAGCCTGTACATGCGACCGCTTTCCATTTTATACAAAAGGTCACTCGTGCGGCGCGCCCCTTTCTTTGTTTCGACAATCGACAATCCAAGAGTGATTTGGTGGATTTCGACCAAAGGTCACAAGCACTACTGGCTATAATGGCAAGCAGCCCTCTATCAGAGGAGGTGGAAATCGCCATCTAGGCAGTGCCGAATCACGTTTTTCCAGGTCAAAGAATGGTGCCTCTTACTGGCAGAATGTACAACTCCATATCGAATTTAGTTGATTCTATTTGAAGGACATTGGATATTAAGATATTGTTGCGTCCTTACGAACCCTCTTCAAGGACGTTTTCGTTGCTGTTTCAGCCTATTTGTGGCGACTCCTCGCTTCAGGTACCGCACTGACATAAAACTCTATGGCTTTTAAGACATCCCTCATACTAAAGCGCGCAATAAATTTTACAATCAAGCTAGCCCAATACAAAGCGATTACGTGCCTTTATTACTGGTATAATGATGCCATTAATTTCTTTCAAAAATGAGTATCTCGCAGCCACTCCGTTTCATAAATAAGCGCAGTGAAAAGTTGTGTGTTGTTTAATAAATTGCATATTTCATAACCCTCCCGCTCAAAAAGTGACTTTCGTACTCGCACTCAAAAGTTTCATTGCCTTTTTTCTTTTCACATGATCTCGGGGACCCTTTTAACGAAATTTTTCAGTAGTCTCATACGAGTGACCAATCTTGATGTATGTTTTTGTAGTTATAATTCTGAATTGTCATAGCCAGCAACGGTGAGTACGCGTCCAAATAGGCAATCCTGAACTGCTATATGAGGCCTTGAGCAGCCCATCATGTTTTGCAGTGCGTGATCTTTCACTTTTTCAGCGATTCTATTGCTACATGCCCAACATCTGCAAGCTGTCAGAGGCAACTGGCGTGTACACTAAATCAAGTCAGTCGATCTGTTGTGCATAAGTGTTTCCAAGAGATTTGCACACTTATAGACACTGCGCGTTTGCATATTTAAGTTCAGCCTTAGCCACATTTTTGCTATGCTTTTTTGTACTTAACCAAATACTGCACGTTTGAGAAATTATTGCATGGTAGCCTTCAAACAAACAAGGCCTTGTAATCTTTATAGGTGTCTGGCTCAGGCTCCTCACGTAAGCGCTCTCATCTTCCTTTGCAGGCATACTGTCTAGACCGCCAACAAAGGTACCTACTTTTTCCTCGCAGCAGGCTTGGCAATGGATACGTCTAATGCCTCCCGGTTGGTGTTTTCATTGACGCTTTCAGAGAGTTTATATTTGCTTCATTTAGCCGGGTCTTTCTGTGCGATTTTAGAACCATGCAGAAGGGCAGTTGGCTGAAACTTAAGCTGTGCTACTGATATTCAATCTCATTATTTCCCATGACTATTGTACGGGTCCTGTTCCATCTCTAGTACATTCGGTTGGTACTCGATTATGTCGCAAAAATAGATATGTCAACATTTTTTTCTTTATAGGATAGCTGATTCTCATAAACTTGCACAACCCAATGTGCGAAGTAAAATCGTCTTTTCATTGTATTGATATATAGAATGATCGGTGAGGAAGATAGCTCAGCGTTAAATCAATGTGAAGTGGAGGAACAAAGACAATCCAACGAATCGAGAATAACAAGACATGATCATAAACGAGCTTTCGTGGAGACATAACTTTTAAGTGATGGGCGATGGGTGCAAGAGAGGACGAACGTTTTGTAGTACTGCGCGTACCAACAAAACCTTTTTGTGCATATCAAACAAATGTTTCTAAGCTTATGCCTGATTCGGCAGAAATTTAGCGAACGACATCTAGTGGCGTTGACGGCTTGTAAAGTCTTGATTGAATGAGTAGAAAGATGTAATATTATGTGTACAATGCTGAGTAACAACTTTAACAGCAATGAATTCTAAAAACGAGGACTTTAACTTCCAAGAATCGTGCAGAGGCACCTGAAATACTCAGATGACGTCTTGAACGCTGGAATCGAGTCACATACACCACACATGTTTGTATTCGATGGAGTTCGGGGTTTGATTTCTCGCTCATAAAGCATCCTTCCTTAGGTCTGGCATGTTCTCAATTTTTTTTTTCGTCGCCGCGTTGTGTGCTTTGGTTGAAATTTTATGTCAAAGTACTTAAATAAGTACATTAGGCTCGATATTCGCAAGTCGATTGTGATAAAAGTCGAGTGACAATCAATACATTTGACTTGCCTTCTGTTGCTATTTAAGCTTACATCGTGTTTATCTCACAATGATTGCCTTGATTTGCGTATTTCACAAAAAATCTTTTTTAGCTTGCTTGAATCAGTCAAAATGTCAAAAGCCTTTGTCTCCGTCTTTGTGTAAAAATTGATCCATTACAGCGAATGTTGTCTAACCGTTACAATTTTAAAACGGAACTTAAATCTTTTACTATCGACAATTGTGCCAATGAGTAAAGCACAAACATATCCTCGAGCAGTACAGCTGATGCCTTTGATGGTTTTGCTTTTAAGTTATATCGAGTAAAACAAAACATATTTCTCTGTCAAAATACAATGTGTTATAGCGCTGTTAACGAAACGATATGTCTCACCCTCTAGATCAATTTCAACATTATTATTGCACTCACATTTTCCCCCAACGCGGCCATCTGAATAATCAGTCTTACTCACCAGGTCTCATATACAGCTGCTCTTTCTTTGACATAAGTACAATTTTTGCAATGAAATGAAGAATACTGACGACTCTTACTTAACGACCGATTATTTGCGCGTATAGTTTGTATCATCCGGCCATAAGTTGTAGCTGTGCATATGTATTTATATTTGCATTTTCACGAGAGCAAAACTTTTTGGCTCGTTGCCATTTGCCATTCTTTTCGGCCTGAAGGAATGTCTACGACGAGTATCATTAACATGGTCGGCTTCAGAGTCAAAGTTTCGTTGATCTTGATAGATAGCTTGCGTTGATCATTATAATTGCAAAGCACTACAGCCACGTGTATCTGAACGTATCATTAATTTGCATTTTGAATTCATTTTGCTACTTAATAATCTCTCTCGTTTCGTCTGTCTCACTAAGCACTTTTCCACCTCAAAATATTACTTGATATGGCACAGAGCTTTGTCGCTTCTAATTGTCTTACATATATAAACAAGGTCTTCTTCACTATTAATTGCTTACGATAGGCGTTGACCCGCTAATGTCAGAATTTCGCAAGGCTCCACTTGACTATATGGCTGAGCTTAAAGTCTTGGAATCGAAGTAAATGATAAAGGTAAGATGTATCAGCAGTTTTTCTTGAGATTGATACAGTAAAAAGTGGTAAATTACGAAATTAAGCGTTAATTTACGCCAGAGTCGTCAACAAAAAATAGCCGTGACGACACAGCAAATTTTGTGATACGAATTTTAAAGGTAGACATTACCAGCTTCTGCAGATTAGACTCGATTAATAAAAATTCGTGTACTTTTTTTCCTTGTGCTCTAAATGTACTTTGCTCTGGTTCTTCGAGTAAAAGTACACACCGCCAAAGGCCTTGATAATTACTTGTGTGAAATCGATGTTGAAAGCAAATTGTGCTCTAAATGAAGGTTTATAATTCATTACGCAGCTCATTGAGCAGCAGCAGAGCTTCCGATGGTTGCGACCTAAAGACAGTGCGCGACGCAAAGGTTTTGAGTGATTTGTAAAAGCGGCTACGCTTATGCGTTGGGATCGAAGCAGATTACGCGTACTGCGTCGTGCTTAATCTTCTTCTTGTAAATAGCTCAGAGATTCTCCGCTACCTTAATTAAAATACTCGTCTAAAGCGCAAACGGTAGGTGGTCTGTGCAAGTCGCAGGCAAGAGCTTTCCACAGAGAGCGCTTTTTTGATGACTTAAGACTTATTCAAGTTTTGAAAAAGAAAACTTTCACTGAAGTCTAGTCATAACACATGAGTTGTGTCGCGTTAATTTTTGTGCGCGACAACCGCCTGCAAGCTGTAAGAGAAGCAAAATGCGAGTATCAAGTCGGCGGCCGAAGCTAGCAAGCGTTCGGCAAATGGTCAAAGAAGCAACTTTATTTCTACTCTGGCTATCAAATATCCAGCTTAGCGCCGACGAAGATGATGCGATTTCAATCACTACAATGCTAATGTTATATACAGTGTTACGGAGCTGATTGAAATCGGCCGTCGGACGAGGCTGAGGCGCGGGCGAGATGGAGTCGTAGAAAAGGAGGAGTGTTTGTTGCTTAAAGCAATTTAAGAAGTGATATTGAATGAAGAGCTCTTACGACTTATTTTCTTGGTACGGCCTAACTGGTGGCTCTCAGCCATCTACTGCTACCATTCTAAACGCTATCATTCTTCTTTATTCCATCTGGCTTCTTACATATCCAATATTCCTTTTATCCAATAAGGTCTCTTGGCTCCCAATGATTATGGGACATCTGAAACTGTCTTCTGCTCGGAAACTCTATAATCGCATATACCTATGGATAGCACTAATGCACATGTCTTTTAGGAATATTTTCATTATTTTGCGTAGAAGTTATTACCGGCAAAACTGCCGGTGTTGACGGTTACGTCACATATAGCTAATAAATTGCTTTGATAACACCGCATAACGTGCAATTTGCACAAACGAACAACCATAGATTGTCTACGTCGCTTGCCGCAAAACTTATAACTTGCGTTGAATGTCGTGGTCTATATCATAAGTAAGCACGTCCAATGTTTAGGGCTAATAATTGCTGGAAGACATTCCGTATTTCTGTAAATACTGAGCAGTACTTTAATTTATCTTGCGTGTAACAGGCATTTAAGCTTTTGCGCAAATTTCGATTCCTTGTTTAGCGCGTAAAAATACAATGATCAATGTGAAATCAAAATTAAATTCATAGTGCTCCGTAATACTATGCCGCCAGTGTTTGTTTAGAAGTTACTCGGCTTTTATCCGGCGCCGATGTCGAAGAAAAGGCCACATCATAAGCATGACAAGTACCCAATTATATTGAATCGTAAGACATTCTTTCCAGCAAAGTAGCTAATTATGAGAACCGTTGGCGACTGCAGGCGTTGCACACGCTAATGCAAGCGTCAATATGCAATTCGCTTGCCGACCAGCGGTGGATAGTGCGTTATAATTTGCTGTTAAAATCCCCAGTATAGATCAGTTTTCGACGATCTTAAAATATGATAGTCGACGCTGCTACAAAGTCAGCTGGTGCTCGGGCAGTTTTGTATTCATCGCATCTGAGGTAGCATTTATGCCAAGGTCATGACATACGATTTATTTTCCGGGTTACCCTTACTTATACTGAATATATAAAAATATAGATGATCTTTGTCTTCATAGTCGGCCATTTTTATGCTCCGCGTCTAAAGTTACTCACCAAAAGTCTGCAGACTCTTTCAAGTTTAAGCTAGTGCTATTAGGAAAAGCGTAGAGCCGCCTCTAAGAGCAGGAAGAGGCCAATCATCGCGAAGCTAAGGGTGGCGAGAGAAAGGGCGTACAAAAGAGAGTCTACTCCAGCACGACGAAATTTGAAGCGCACCTTGTGCTA
This sequence comes from Plasmopara muralis, assembly GCA_003676415.1. Lineage (NCBI taxonomy): Eukaryota > Oomycota > Peronosporomycetes > Peronosporales > Peronosporaceae > Plasmopara > Plasmopara muralis. Next base: position 175,525 of record RCHQ01000091.1, on the reverse strand, counting down.
ATCCTCGCAGTGCTGACAAGGAAGGAACAGACCCTACAAAGAGAATAAGGCGCCTTGTTTGGCTCGGTCTTTGTGGTGAGCAACAAAGACGTAAGATTTCTTCTAGCGACTTCAAATATTGACTGGTGTTACACCTTACACCTAGCGAGAGCTCACATCTGAGAATGCAGTAGGGCATGTCAGTAGAGACGACAGTATTACGATCGAGAACGCTGCTAAGGTGATAATAATACATACTCGCGTCCTTCGAAAAGACGTGTCTATGGACACTCCCAAGTACACATTAGAAAAAAGACCTCTAATTTTTCAATCTTGTAGTTACCCAAATACAAGCGCTTGCGATTGCGGCTAGAGATAACGGAATGTCGAAGAAAAGACAAAGCTGCAATTGATCCTGGTGAGTGCGCCAAGCCAAGTGCAGCAGCTACTCTTCTTGAGCGACAAAGTTCAAGCTTATTCTCACTATTCAATCTAACTAATAAGGGCTCAGAATGTGTTTAAAACCCAACACAGTCGATTGCAAGTGCCGGTCTTGGGTTCACCAATTCCAGAACAACCGTCCACTGTGCCAAGGGACGAGATAGGGATAGTCCACAACAAAGCGTTTCTTGCGATAAGATTATATCTTGTCTAATTTCGATTCACCTGCTAGGCTCAATGAACTTTGTAATCTATACGACCATGCATCGCAGTTCAATGCAGCGCAATCACTTGACGTCTCGCAGCTGATGACAAATAGAATTTCTGCTTATAAAAAGCATAACTTTATAGAAAGGCATAAGCCAAAATGCAAATGTTATGGCCGATACGTTATCACATCGCCTAGGCAATGAGCCAGCTCTTGTCTCAACTGTGACTGCGTCTGTATTGTATCTCGTATGTGAACCGTACACGTGTGCGTAGCTCTAGAAAAGCGATATGCTTATTGGACTTATACACGACATTTTTGACGCAATTGATGCGAGACTGTATGGGTTCTTGGTGGAGGCCGGGCTGTCATTTTGCAGCTTTGCTAAACCTTTGTCATGGTGATAATTAAAATGTTTGTTTCCTCTTGGTCACTCCTTGACAATCATCTCGGTTGGTTGCCCAAGCTGTTATAGTGAGTCTAGACATGTGCATGTTTTGGAAGGTATATATGATTGTATTCTAACCGAAGCCGGTTGCAACATTGGCAAGCTTGTCAGGATTCTCGGCTGCTGATAGTTCATCAATATGGTTTTTTTCTTCGTCCAGTCAAAAGACCCGGTAGACTTCACAAGTTTGGTGGTCTTTGCTGAGCGATAAAGCTAAATGACTCTTTTAGCGGCTGCGCTGGACATGGTCGACGGTTCAAAAGGTAGTGCTTTCCCTCTTTAAATAAAAGATTTGGACCACGCCCGCTTTGCAGGTTATTTTTGAAATAGAATTGCTGAGGTGCATGGTACTAATCTGGACATGTTCATCTGCAACCAACTGAGCAAAACAAGTGAGTGACACTCGTCGTTGAAGTCGTGACGCGATAGGTGTGCGCGCAGATAGGCCAAGGTGCAGGAGCAGCATGCTCCCACTCGTTAAGTTTGTATCAACCCATACTGCTAATGCCTCATCGGGCCACACGCGATCCACGTGAATGAGCTAGCCAACGCTTGCGACTGATTTTTTGTAAACCATATTGTGAGCTTAGAAGGAGACAGCCGAGCAGGCTGGTATCAGCCTTCTCAAAAAGCGTGATGAAGTCAACGAAATTTTGTGTCGGAGAGACTATACGTCTCAAGACCCGTAGAAGACGAAAGGGCTGAAATCTTAGACATCTGATAGAGACAGTCTGAGCAGGAGAGACCAAACGACTCAAGACACATACGTGATGGAATAGCTGAAAGTCGAAATATCTGGAAGAAAAGTTCTGAGAAAAAGATAGAAAACAACAACAAAATGCTCACTAATTCTAAAAAGTTTTTAAATCACCTTCAAATGTAGTTACTGTTGTCTATAATGATACACCACACCCGCGCATGGTTAAACTGTTTACGATCATAGCCAAATGCGTGAGCACTACTAGATTCCTATGTAAACTTGCTCAAGCCGTGTCACGACCTGTGTCAGGTAAATGCAGAAGCGTTGGCGTCGAGTCGTACACAGACACAGGCACGGGAGACCCGACCCATCAACTGACCTAGGTTGAATACGAAGTGCCACAACCTCTTTCTCGAGGGTACCGAGTCGAGAGACTTGCTGGCGAAGCGATCTGATTGCGATAGAGACTCGATATCCGATCAAATATGACTAAGCAATTTTAGAGCTAAGAAACCCAGTGCACTTTTTTGCGGTGACAGTTGACGCTCTCGGCGATTCAGTTGCTGGCCCAAGGACAACGTTTGTCAGACGTCAATTGCAAACGACATCAAGAGGAAGAACGCTTGATTTTGCCATGACACTGTAAGCTTATGATCACGGCAATCAGCGTTTTTGGTATGACAAAGCTTCCCGTCGTTAGAGCCAGGTGTGCTGGGATCACAAGCCGAGCTAAACTTGAGACCATAGCAGAAGCAGTGCAAAGGGAATATGAAACTGTGGACAAAAGATTTGCGTTTTTTGACTGCCACTAACCGTGTAAACTTAAGCTGAAGGAAATGTTCTACTCACGTATCGACTTTGCTGAACTGTTGCAAAAGAACACCTTCTTGTACTGTTGTACCCATCGCTTTTAAAGCTTTAAGCCGTCCACCGATATTTAATGGGATCTTGTATGACAAAATCGAGCCGCAGCCACCTCACGAACACGGAAGTCCGGTAGTCCGGAAAAGAAACCTTTTACAGCAGCACATGATCTACCCTAAGTGTTCATCGAGGTTAAAACCATAATGCTTTAGGCACCCATGATATCCGACGTAACCTATCCGGCTATCAGAGACGGCTTGTCGAGCAGTTCACTCGCCAATTTGAAACCAAGCTAGAGTTGACTGCATCTTGAACTCTTGCGCATCATCGAAGTTTTTGGCACTGAGCTGTGGCGACCAGTATACTATGGTCGCCCATGAGCGCATCAACACCAGAACTATAGATTTCTTACCGCCATTTTTCCTCTTTAAAACGTCTGAGACTCATTTGATGCTAGTTTGATACCAGTTTCAACATAAGGGAACTCTATAAAGTGATCTTTAGGCTGAACATTTTCTCTTCTTCTAAAAACAGCTTCGTCTTTTGCTGCCTTCACTTCATACTAGAATCTGATCTCTTGTTGCCTCACTTACTATCAGCTCCATCGCCTTGCTGAATCCTGAGTATTCAGTTTCCATGTCAACTTTAGCGCTGGCATCAATGTCGTCAAAGCAACTCTGGCTTTGCCGCCGTAATCGTCTTCTCCTCACCTCCTCACCTCCTTCTCACTTTCGCTTTCCTCGCTGCAACGGTGACAAAATATACAGCATTAAGCCCACTCGCAGCTGCTCGAATCGAATATGCAAACTGCAGCACAAAAGTGGTGGAGGTCTCTACGGCCACTGACGGAACAACGCAGCTAGACTTGAGCAATCGATTTCTTCTCCTCTAGCCGCTCTGTCGAGTCTGAGCTGCTGAGACTTTAGCACGAAACGTTTTCCTCCACCAAGCTCTTGTCAGTTCGCATGAAATGATTCTAAAGATCATGCAAGCGTAGGCAGAATGACAAGACTCAGTACTGCATTGATGCTCCCATTCACGATAGATCGTTTATCCTTAAGCTCCAAGCTCTTGACTGAGGAAGCTTCTCTTACCAATGTCTCTGTACGTGCTGTCACATCAACTACATCCATAGATTCTACGAGATGTATCCGTGAAAAGGCAAAGACTAAGTTTGAGCAGAATAGACTCAACAGAACGGCCCAAGATGACGTTACAAGAGGTGCAGGAAGAAGGACACGAAGCTTCTAAGAAAAGTACGCGAGGATACTGCTACGAGAAGCGACCTTTGTGATAGCTTATAGCACTTGAACCACCTTTATAAAAATACACGTGAAACCATTGCAAGTAACTAAGCAGCAGTTACTCGTCCATTCATGCATGGGCGACACAGGAAGCACAAGGTTCTCGGTCGAATAATTGCAGCATCGCGGCCAAGAAGATGGACGTCGTCGCGCAAAAAGTCGATGCAACGTCGTTGGCAGCCACTGCGTGTCCACGTAAGAAAGCAACGGTCTTTGGTCGTTGGGTCCATCGCAATCGCGTAACAACCAGTCCACAAGAAGCGAGGGACCCGTTGCTGGATGTGCTGAAACATCGCTTGATCTTCATCAACGATGTGACCCGAACATTGGCATACGCTTTGGACATGCATCGAGTGCACAATGCCGACGTGTACGCCGCCAACAACGTCCAGTCGACAAAATATTCGACGCTCAACTTTTTGCCCAAAGCGCTGTTCGAGCAGTTTCGACGGGTTGCGAATTTCTACTTTCTCATCATTTCATTGCTGCAACTGTGTACCAACTTGTCACCGACAAACGAGTATTCGACCATTGGACCCTTGATGTTTGTCTTAACGGCAACCATGGTTAAGGAAGGACTGGAAGATCGGGCACGCCATCGACAAGATTGGGTGATTAACCATGCAAAAGTCGACACGTTAACTCGCACGGTCGATGCTTTGAACCTAACAACAACCGGCATGAGGCCAATGGATTTTCGGACGGATTTTCAGTCTATTTACTGGAAACACGTCCAGGTGGGGCACATGGTGCTCCTTCACGATCAAGAGCAAGTCCCAGCGGATCTTGTCTTGTTATTTGCAGAGCCAGAAAGTGGTCAAGTCATGTGCGAGACGTCAAGTCTGGACGGCGAGTCGAACCTTAAAGTGCGCCACTGTCTCAAGTGGAAACGGCTCGTGCCCAAGTCGCCCCACGATTTTGGCGGGGTTGTGCATGGTGAAATTCGGTGTGAAGCCCCGAATAAACGACTGTACAGTTTCGATGGCTTGATGCGCGTGTCTCGTGTGAGACCCCACGCATTGGAAGCGATTTCTCGTCCCTCACTCGCTTCACGAGGTTCCAACGACAAGAGCGTTGTGGAAGAGATTCCCGTTACGATTGAAAACGTGCTCTTGCGTGGCATGAAACTATGCAACACGAAATGGGCCATTGGCGTCGTAGTGAGCGGTGGCAAGGACACGAAAATCGTGCAAAACATGAAATCCGTGCCGTCCAAGTTTAGTCGCTTGGATCGCATTGCCAATCGGTGCATCTTTCTCATTTTTTCGGTCCTGTTTGCCGTCTGTTGCTTTAGTGCCATCCAAGCGTCTCTTTTTGCGGCCAAAGTGCATCGAAGACCCGGCTATGCGTCTGCGTTTTCATTCGTGGCTTCGTTTCGCCCGGCTTCGTTTCTAGAAACATGGGTCACGTATTTGATCTTGTACAATAACATGGTCCCGATTTCCTTATACATTAGTTTAGAAGTTGTCAAGTGGTACCAAGCGCGACGGATTGAGCACGATCCACTGATGCAGTGTGCCATCACGGGGCGTGGCGTGACGGCACGGACGTCCAATGTGAATGAAGATCTGGGTCAGATCAAGTACATTTTCAGCGACAAGACGGGCACGTTGACCAAGAATCAAATGTTGTTTAAATCGTGCAGTATTGGTGGCATCATTTTTGACGGCTCGACCATGCGTCATCGGCAGACTGAGAGCAACGAGAACGCGCAGTCGGAAGGCCCGGGGATGATGCGAAAGTATAGTTTGACGTCCATGGCGCGAGGTGGGGAGCCAAGTCGAGAAGGGAGCGGGACTGGTTGGCGCAAGTCCGAGACGGAAAAAGATGTACGACCGTATTTCCAGCTGCTGAAATACGTGGACACGCCGTCGCGTTGTACTGACAAAGAAGGGCATGCAGTCGAATTGGCGCGTCCGTTCTTTCGCTGCCTCTTGTTGTGTCATTCTGCGTCCGTGGCGAGTGAAACCTTGTCGAATAATGGGGACGGACAGAGTACCACCGGTCGGACACCGATTGAGAGTACGACCGACAGTGTTCGTACAAACGGTCAACATCATCGTACGAGTTCCTTCACGAGCACGTTGGCCGCTGCAGAAGCTGCTGACGCTTTTCCGGTGGTTGAAAAAGGGCGTAAATTCTTTGGTTCGTCGCCTGACGAAGTTGCGCTCTTGAATGCGGCGTTTGAGTTCGATTGCATTTATGTACGACGAGACGGCGATGTTGTACATATTCGGTTGTTCGGACAATCGGAATCGTACCGGCTTTTAGCTGTCAACGAGTTTGACAGTACACGCAAGTGCATGTCGGTGGTTGTCAAGCGATTGCATCCCTTTGAAAAGCACGCGCGGGAAGGCGCTCGACAGCGAGACACGGCTGGAGAAGTAGACTTGGCACATCTCGAGCAGTTGCACGGTGAGCGGGACGACCCCGCGATTTTCGTGTTTTCAAAAGGTGCAGATACAGTCATGTTTGCCAATGCGTCCAAGGATCAAGACATCAGTTCATTGGCCTTGCACATTCACTATTTCGCGGCAATGGCGCTTCGAACCTTGTTGTTTGGGTATCGTACCCTGTCCGTCGCCGAGTATGGTGCTTGGAGAGAGACGTTTGATGCTGCAAAGAAGGCGTTGACGAAGCGAGAAGACGCATGTGTTGAAGTGGCCAAGCAGATTGAAAAGGCCACCACGTTAGTCGGAGCCACGGGCGTCGAAGATCTGTTGCAAGACGGCGTCAAAGAGTGCATTGCACAGCTCTCGCTTGGAGGCATTAACATTTGGATGCTTACCGGCGACAAGGATGAGACGGCCATCTCTGTCGCTCACATGTGTGGCCTCATTGGGTCCAAAAGTAAAATGATTATCATCAAAGGCAAGACAAAGCAAGATTGTCTCGAGGAGATTGCCAAGGCCCGACGAAAGTTGAAACGCGAAGGTGTGTGGGTTCCCGGTGTCGCTTCACAAGATATTTCCCTAGTGCTCAATGGGGAGGCCTTGGAACTGTTATTAACGGATGCGTTGCCCGTCCGATCGGATCGCCCGCACGTCTCGAGCCTTGCATCGAATCAAGTAGCTCCTAGTTTCAGCCTCTCGTCCACGAACGACCGTTTTCGAAGCGAGCGCGATCACCGCACCTCGTCGTTGAAATCGACCGGCATTCCTTCCATCGCCGCCGTCCCAATCCATGCCGACTTTCGTCATCGGACGAGTTCCCGACCGGGATCCACGTGCCTCGTCATGGACCTTCATGGTGTCCGCTTGGCCCACGAATTATTTCTCGAACTCGCTTCGCAATGCCGCACCGTCGTCGCGTGTCGATTGAGTCCCATGCAAAAGGCGCAAGTCGTCAGTCTTATGAAAGGCGCACCCGGAACCCCCTTGACGCTTGCCGTCGGTGACGGAGGCAACGACGTGAGTATGATTCAAGAAGCGCACGTGGGCATTGGCATCTATGGCCACGAAGGCATGCAAGCGGTTCGGGCAGCGGATTTCGCCATTGTCACGTTTCAAAACCTCTCGCGGTTGTTGCTCGTGCATGGCCGATGGAACCACCGCCGCGTGGCGCACGTCATTTTGTTTTCCTTTTACAAAAACATGGCGCTCATCATGACGTTGTTCCTCTACTCGTTCTACAACCGGGCGTCGGGGCAAACCTTGTACGAAAGCTATTTGATGGTCGGGTGGAACGTCCTCTATACGCTCTTGCCCATCTTTGTCCTTGGGATCACGGACGAAGACATTCGCGATCGCGCCGTGCTACGCTTTCCCATTGTGTATCGCACGTTGCTTCGAAAGAGTGACTTGAGTCTTCAAAAGTTGAGTCTCTGGGTCGCGACGGCTTTGTTTCATTCCATTTTGGTCTTTTATTTTGTCATCAATACCATGACGAGTGTCTCGTCGCGGCGAGGGCACGTCAATGGCCTCTTTCCAGATGGGACAGCCGTGTATGGGGCGTTGATTTTGACCGTGACCTTGAAAGCAGCGTTGCACATGCAGAGCTTGTACCGTTGGACACGAGCACATTACCTGTCTCTCTTTGGCGGCTTTGTTGCGTACATTGTCTTTGTCGTGGCGTATTCCCAAGCGTATCAATTGTTGCCAACTTTTGACGTCTTTCGGGATTTCAATGGCCTGGCGACGATTCTCTTTTCCGAACTGGTATTCTGGACGATGCTTGTTTTTACGTCCATGACATGTCTTTGTGTCGACCTCGCCGTCTTGTACTTACGGAAAATGTACTTACCTTCCAGCAACGATATTATTCTCGAGATCGATAGCGGCTTTGGCACCTTTCCTGCACGACCCCTTCGTACCGTGAGTGGGTTTCTCGAATCAAGTCGTACAGCTAAAGTAGTGGACGACTCCATTGGACGATCGGAAGACGAGAATGGGACCGCCGTCCCTGCCGTGCGTTCAGAAAAACGGCTTCTGTCGTCCTCGCTGCTTGAAGGCGAGTGGAGTCAACAATTTCGAGACTTTGACGTGCCGTCCGAACATGACGAGCTGGCCAAGCAACTCATTGCAATCCAACGCGAAATAGCGCGTGAAAGTGGTCACCCCGATCCCTTGATGCAAGAAGATGATGCCCAGAATTCCCAAGCCCTTCGTGTTCAACCGTCCGTCCATCCACTCACGCTCGAATTTCTAGGGGAAGAACATCAACGGCTGGAAATGGAATTTGAAATCACGTTTGCATTTCGAGAACGCACGCGGATCATGTTGTGTCTCAAAGTCATGGCCTTCCTGATTCCGCTCTACGCAGCGTACGAAGTGCTTTGGGAACGCGAGTCCTCGTATTTGTACCTTCGCTTGGCTTACTTTGTGTCGGACGCTCTGTTTATGCGCTTTGCACGCACGAAATATTTTGTCCAACACTATCAACTTGCCATTCTCCTTCCGTATTGTGTCATTGGCATGGCCTTGACACTTACCATCTCGGATACGGGCAAATTTGCCGCGGCTCTCTACCCCGTTATTCTTTTCGTCGTGATTCGGGTCAAATTCTTGTACGCACTCTTGCTCTCGGTCTACAATTTTGCCTTTTACATGGTGGCCGATCGATTCAACTCGACGGATGCGCAACAGAGCGTCGACGTGACGGATCGATTGCTCTTTGCCTTGTACCTCGTCTTTGTCATCGCGTTTGGCGCTTTTGCGTGCTATTCGCTTCAAATCACCGTCCGGCGCGACTTTTTGCAAAGCCGCTCGTTGCTCCTGGAACAGAAACGATCGACGCAAATTTTGAAAAACATGTTGCCGGAACACGTGGTCCAGCGAATGCAACGAGGCGACACGCTCATTAGTGAAGACGAACAGGACGTGACGATTCTCTTCTGTGACATTACCGACTTTGCGTCGTTTGTCAATCGATTCAGTCCGACGGAAATTGTCTCGTTACTCGATCGTGTCTACTCCCTCTTTGACCAAATTTGTCAAAAACACGGCGTGCGTAAGATGGAGACGGTGGGCAAGACGTACATGGCGTGTGCTGGGCTCCAAGGCAAAGATCAAGGTCGCGAAGCTGCGCTTCGCGCCGTGTCCATGGCTTTGGACATGCTCGCTTGTCTTGACAATTGCCGTGCTTCCAATGGCAATGGCATTAAACTACGCATTGGGGTCCATTCCGGCCGGGTCGTGAGTGGCCTCGTCGGCATGAAGAAACAGCAATTTTCGTTGTTTGGCGACACGGTCAATACGGCGTCGCGGATGCAGTCGACAGGTGTGACGGGGTCGTGTCAAGTCTCGCACGTGACGTACCAAAAGCTGGTGGGTCACTTTACGTTTCAAGAACGACACGTGGACGTGAAAGGAAAAGGAAGGATGACGACGTACTTGGTGGGCGACCCGTTGACGGACGTGGCGCAATTGTCGTGTTTGGGCCAGTTTGAAGTGCCGTCGAAACGCGATTCCATCATCATGGCCTCGTCCATCGTGAGTCTGCGTCGCCCGTTCGAGCACGAGTTTGTCGCGGCGAAACTCGTGCATTTTGCACGACAGCGATGGGAAAAGTACGATCCCATTCGATTCGTACTTGGGACCCCCCCGGATCTTGCTTCGTGGGGGGGCACGGACACGAGTCAAAGTGTGGAACAGCACATGTTGACGGAAATCCAGCTCTTGACGCTGTGCTTTCAAGACGACGACATGGAGGAGAGATACCTTGAAAGTACCCTCTTGTACCGTGTCGATGGGGCGCGTACAACGCTGCTTGCACTGGCCCTCTACGCCACGTTCACGTGCCTTCGCGACGTGTTGATTGAAGTCTTGTCCGTCCTTAGCGTCGAGGCGCCCCAACAGGAGATTTCATCCACGCTCTTTGTCATTCTACTCTTGACACGCAGTCCGTTTGCCCTCGTGGCGGTTTGTGTCGCCCGACGCGTGCGCAAGGATTTGGTCGTGTTGTCCGAGACCAAGGTACGGACTTTACTTCTCGGGCTTTACCTCGTGGGGCTACTGGCCTTCACCTTGACGCAAGCGCTTCTCTGGAAACTCAACTTTGAAGCGGCGTTCGATACGTCTCCTCGCTACGTTAACTTGTGCCTCGATACCGTGCTTGCAATGTTTGTCGTTTCGAACGGCAGGTCGATCCTCTATCGGCACGTTGTCGTCTTTAACGTGATTGCCTTGCTTATGGTCACGATCACAACCATCACTTCGTTGCAGCGCTACCACCAAGACGCTGCGAGATTCAATTCGAAATTCAAAACCAGTTACCCGCTCGTGTTGACGTACTTTTCCGTCGTGGCCAATATCATTGCGTCTCAAAGTGTCGAGTTTTTCACCCGCCGTCAAATCTGGTTGCAAACACGGACACAGTTTGAAACGATGAATGCCGATCGATTATTGTATCAAATGCTGCCTGCGGCCGTGGTCATGCGGTTGAAAGAGGGGGAAATGGTGTGTGATCAACATCAACAGGTGGGGATCTTGTTCTCCGACATCAAAGGGTTTACGTCCATTGCGTCCCAAGCCGCCACGGCCCAAGTCGTCAATATCCTCGCTTCTCTCTTTTGTGCTTTTGATAAACTCACGGAAAAGCACGGCGTGTTTAAAATGCAAACGATTGGAGACGCGTACGTGATTGTCTCGGGGCTTCCGTACGTCGATATGAGTCTCGGACGTGGCTTGGTCTCTGGCTCGGCGAGTACTACCGACATGTCCATTGCAGAGGCCACAGCTACGAATACAACCAGTGGTGGCATTGCAGCGGGGTTCATGCGACTACCGAGTAATCGCGTCTTCCCGTTAAAGAGTGAACGCATGGACACTCCGACGGGGAGTCTACGAAATGCAGGGATCAAAGTACGTTCGCATCTTGTACGACGCAGTACGTTGAAACATGAAGGGCACTTGCAATTAAGCAGCCATCTTCGTGATCTCTTGGCCATGGCACGGGACATGCACAAGGAAGTGCGTAGAGTCCAAGACCCGAATACGGGCGAATGTTTGCAGATGCGGATTGGGATCCACGTGGGCAATATCATTGGTGGCGTCATTGGAACGACGACGTTACGGTACGACATGTGGGGCCCCGATGCTTTGACGGCGAACGAACTCGAATCCAATGGCGTGCCAGAGAAGATTCTCGTGAGTCCGATTGTTCAAGAGGTGGTCAAGGACATGGGGGATCTCCGCTGTACGTTTCACCGCAAGATTAACTTGACGAACGTGCCCATGATGGACACGTTTCTGGTCGAGTTTATTGACACGGACAGCCCGAGTGGCTCTGCGAGAGAAAACAGTGGCAATAGTATCGAACAACCCACTAGTGTACTCAAAGACGAAGGCTTAAGTGATGAAAACACGCACGAGATCTCACTTCCCGAGCCAACGTGAAGTCAATTTTATTAACCCAAGTAGATCAATTGATTGATGTAAGTGGTTTCGTGTGCACGAGCATATTGAGAGTAGAGCCAACTAGATTTTGATGATGATGTCAAGCTCCAAGGTTATTTCGCCCTTGAGGATGACTCCGTCGCGGCAGCGCGTGGCGGCGTTGTAGAGCGCCCACGAGAGCGTCAAGCCGTCGTCCATGGTGGCATGTTTGAGTCTACGCAGCGACTCCATGGGGTCCACCGTCGCTGCATTCACGAGCAGCAACGACAGCCACGACACGTTGCTGTTTGGCATGGCCACAATGGGTTGATGCGCCAAAATGTCGTTCCATTCTTGCTCGACGAATTGCGACGTGCGGGCGAGTTCGTTGATGGGGGACACGGGGATCATTTGGATCCCGTGGATAGCATACACTTCTTCCAAAAACCACGTGTTGTAGTAGACTTTATTGTCGAAAAAGATGCCCGTCACATGGTTGCGGACAATTTCCGGCGGGTGCACGGTATTGTCCGACTTGAGCAAGAAATACGTGCGAATGGCATGGGCGTTCACCCGCAGCATGAGGCTACCGAGGTCTTCCAACGCCTTGTGCCCCGACACTTTGCCCCACAACGTCATGCCATAGTAGAAATTGATATCTTCCGACGTGCTCTCTTCGTCTTTGCCCTCGCTGAGCAACGTCACGCCGTGCGAATACGAGTGGCCATGGTACCATGAAAAGTGACGGAAGCGAGCAAAGTACGGATCGTCCGCGCTCGGATTCGAGACATCCCGCAACATTAAGCAGATGATATACTCGAGCTCAGGCATTCGAGACCAAGTGGGGTCCAAGTGCTTGAGCATGGCCGAGGCCGTCACGAAGTACCCAAAGTGATAATGGTGATCGTTGTAAATCCCGTTGCCAAAATCGTCGTACAGGGCACCAGTTTGAAAGATCAAACTCGTTACGATGCCACCGTACACTGTCTCGTAGACGAGGGGCGGGGGCAAGGTATTGTTTAACAATGGCTCAATCAACGCTTCCAACTTTGCCACGCAGAATTGCAGCAAGGTCGTGTTGGTCCCCACGACGGCGTCGTCTGCCGCCATGAGACACAGTGAAGCGTATTTTTGATACAACTTGCCATTAAAGTACCAACTGTTGGAGTCCATTGTCCAGTTGGCCATGATGTCGTTTTCCAACGTCACGCGCATCTCCGTCTCGCGTACGATCCTTTCATTGGGCTTTCGCGGCGGGTAGAAATCCACGTCAAAACTTGCTTCGGGCTCGACAAACGACCACGTGGTTGCCACTTGGCCGACCATTTGCCCTCGTGTGGTCGAATGGAGGACGATGGCATCGGGATCCGTCGACTTGATGGCGGACGCGCCCAAGGCTTCGACTTGGTGCACGAGAGCAAAGTGCAAGAATCCGCCGTCTGCCTCACATTTTTCCCCCTCCACGTCCCAATGCAGTGCGTATTGGGTGCGAGAGTCCATGGACACGGTGCCACCCCGTACAACACATGCCGCGTACTTGTCGTAGACTGTCGGGTCTGCCCCATCGGGTAGCACAGCAGCTCGAAGCAGCCCCGAGAACGCTTGATTGGCCACTAAGGAAGAACCATACGCATTCGCGGAAAAGTCGACGGCGGCTTCCACTGCAAACGAAAGCGTTGCGTCACTTGCGTACAACACCCACGTTTGATTGCTGTCAAAGGTAATGACAAATTTGCCCGGCGTGGCATTGTCTACGGATAAAATGGCGTGTTCGGTATCGAGGCGTGGCGTGAGTCCGTCGTACGTGGCAGACACGAACGCCATGCCGCTAAACAGAGCGGACTCGATGCATTTGCCACGGGTCGCGTCACACGTCCGAAGCTTGACGCCAGTGTCATCCCATTCGTAGACTTCGTACGCGGGTTTCGTCGCGTTGAATTCTTGGGCCGCGAACGTCAAGTCATTGTGCATGACGTGATGGTACCATTGGACCGTATTGTTCACTTCGGGTGCCATTTCACGGTATGTATAGGGATAGCACACGCGCATGCCGTACGGTGGTACGATCGGGAGCATGATGGAGTACGGTTGAGCCCACGCTGGATAGTTCTCGGATCGATTCGTGGGCGTGACGTGGATCAAGTTGCCCCACCACTCGTTCGTTGGAATCGGTTGATGGAGGGCTGACTCGGCCACGTTGACGATTGGCGCAAGCTGGGCAAGCGTGCCATTCCGTGCAAAAAGGGTCTCGGATGGTTTGTCCGTGCCAAACGGCGCGAAATACGGTCCACTCTCGGCACTTTGCTGCGGCGTTGCCGGGACGGCGGAAATCACCGTATTCGTCACCGTTTCGACGGGATTGGTGATTTGGGTCAAGGCATTGCCAAGACCAGGGACGTCATTCGTGGCTAGCACGGTACCGATCGTGAGTGACGACGCGACTGGAAGCCACTTGAATGGGCTCATCTTGGCTTGTGCGCTCGGCGTGGTGAAAAGGAAAGTAGTCTAGTGTGTCGTTCTCGATACGATGAAGTGTTAATTGAGCACCATTGCAAATCATCCTGCTGGACCATGAATGACAAGAGGAATGCATGGCAAAGCCAAAGGAGAGTTTGATGCACGTGTATTGGCTAGAATCGGTGTACGTTCCACGGATACGATCGAACCAACGCAAGTAATCGTTGTGGTGTTGCGTCGGTATCGTGAGGTGCCATGGCAATGCAACGAATTTTGCGCTCGTATGTATCACGGGAGCGGCTGTCGAGTAAAGGTCTCGGTGGGAGAATTGGCAACAGATTGCGTCTTGTGAGACAAATGGCGGAGACATGAGAGACGTGGTGAATCGGGTTTCAGGGTGCTTCCCGCAACACCTTATACAGAGAGACGATAACGTCTTACGTCGCTCTATATTCGGTATCGCAGGTATGGCAAAGGTTTTATCAATAGAAAAAACTTTGAAGCGGTAAGTCAAATGGGTGGCGAAAAGGCTTCGTTTATCGAAGGCTTAATCATCCTTCACGATAATAGTGCGTGCAATTATGCTAACGTAGACTGGCGTTTGCCTAAGAGACGTCGTTGCACTTAACATATGCGGGATGGAGCACAGTGCATAAACCAGGAAGGTTCAGTCTGTTTCTAAACTTGGAATGAAGGTAATAGCAGTTGACGGTAGCACCGCTGAAGTGTACATCCATCTTTTAAATAAAAGTATCGTTGAAATTGAAATGGAGCAGCTTTGTTGTTTATTAAGTACAGTTTACTTGCGAGCTTGGGAAAGCCCGCGTCGCTCAGGCGATCGCGAGAAGACAAATGCATCATCTTTAAAAATATGAGGGTCTTAGGTAACTTTTAAATGTTGATACGTTTATAGACGTGCACAGACGCAAGGGAGCCACAATTTTGGAAAGGACAATTTTAAAATAGTCGAAGAAAACTTTAAAAATAAAAAGTTGTTATAATCAAGTTGAGGGTCTGCAAAATGATACTTAAACAAACTAGAGCAAGAATAGCACAGTGCTCTCCATGACCGTAACATTCTATCTAGGTAAAAAATCGTAAGATTGCAAGACAATGGGCAGCAAATTCGAAAATTTTAGATATGGCTTTTGTAAAATAAAGAGCACGAAAAAAACCTTGTGCGCGCAGTATACTGATTTAAAAAGATCATGAGGATAAAAGACGCAAAATTTATGCAAGTGAACGGTCGGGACGATCGAAGATTACTATATTGTTGGAGAAATGGAAGAGGTTGTGACGGTGGCGTCCGTCTCTTTGTTGTGGAGTCGCTTGCTTTGTACCGCAGCAAAGGTGTCATGTACATTCCAATGACCTACAAATATTTGAGCACGCTCGTACTCAAAAACCGCATCTTTGTTCTACAAATCCACTTTCAAATTGTCGACTTTCTCGTCGCGAGTAGACAAAGGTGGATCCTCCTGATCATGAAAGAAGGATTGGCGAAGTCCTGAACCAAAGCAATTAATTGTTAAACCCGTAAAGAATAACCTTAGAGTCTGCTCACGATTGAATGGCTGGACTTTGCTCATGAAAGACTCTCAAAGCATCGTCATTTAATTTAGCACGTTCAAGACAGTCGTCTCACCACTGTAATGGATGCAGTGCTACGACTGAATGGATATAAGCCATGCATGGAGCAGCACTAAACGGTTACAATTATGGCAATGTAGTCGTGTAAACTTTCTAAAAGTCCAGAGCTCTCTTATGTCGTTATGGTACAAATTGATCAATTTGCGCTGCATACAAAAGCATTGTGCTTTGTTTCTTAGACTAGATTTGTCACTTCAAAGCCGTCGAAACCACTTCAAAAGGTTCATCACGCTTGATGTTATGGATACGTTACTTGTCTGCTTTGAGACTGAGTAAGCTTCCTCACGTTGAGGTTGTTTCTGACACCATCGGGGACCTAGATTGATGTGGTACTGTCGTAAAGAGCATGTTTTCACGTCTGGATTTATCCAAGCCGACAAAAAGACAACGACACGAGACTTTCCAGCCTCCAGTGCAGCCCGACGAGCTTCAAAGAGACATCCGTGAACAGAAGAGCGAATAAGTGCATCCACACATTGTACATTTCCTTGAGCTGCAACTCGCTCAAGAGCGTACTCATGTGAACCTTCGTGTCTGTGCTCTCCAAGATACTGCACAACACTGACATGGCCGTTCATGGCTGCATGGGTCATGGCGTCTTTGGTACACCCTTCCACTCGATTTTCCTGTAAATAGCGCACAATGTCTAAATGTCCGTTACTTGCAGCATTGTCCATGGCTTTAGTTGTACACGTAGCATCGGCCTCTTCATGCAGCACGCGCACAACCTCCAAGTTACCATTCTGACACGCAGCATCTAAAGCATTGGACGTACAACCTTCGAATCGTTTCGCCACAAGAAATTGTACCACTTCAACATGGCCTCTCCACGCAGCCCCATCAATAGCTCTTACACTGCATCCTTCCTGTCGATTATCATGCAAAAACTTGATCACCATCATATTTCCCATCAATGCCGCGCCATCCATTGCATCAATCGTACACCCCTCGGTCCGATAATCGTGCAAAAAGAGGACTACATCCAAGTGTCCACTTTGCGCTGCTCCATTCATCGCATTCGTCGTACACCCTTCATGGCGGTGGTTGTGCAGAAATTGCACAATGTATAGAAAGCCTCCAGCAGCTGCGCCATCCATCGCAGCAGTCGAACAGCCTTCGTTTCGATTCAAATGTAAAAATTGGATGATGTCAAAGTGTCCGTTGCGAGCAGCTCCATCCATTGCTGCGATGGTGCATCCTTCCGTTCGTTGTGCGTGGAGAAAGCGTACGACCTCTAAAAATCCATTGCGAGCTGCGTTATCAATTGCTGCAACCGTGCACCCTTCTGTTCTTCGCTCGTGCAAGTACGTGACGATCTCTAAATGTCCGTTCGTTGCAGCTTTATCCATTGCGTCCGATGTGCAGCTCTGCTCTTCGTTTCCATTCTCCAATAAGAACCTCAATGTACCTAAATTACCACGAGCAGCCACCAAATCCACAAGGTGTGGGTCTTTGAACCCATTTGTTGCTAGCCCTCTTTCTTTTAAAAACGTCATAAGGAAAAGTCCTGCACGACTTAAATCATCGACATTCACGTCTTTGAGCGCTAGTTCTGAGTAATGATTAGCGACCCACTCGACAATTTTCACTTTCGTTTCCGAACTAAGAACTTCTGAATACCGAATTGCCCATGCCAGTAACGTGCTACCTTTTATTCGGTCACTCACGTGCGCTGTTCCATCTTTATGGTCGTCTTGGATCGTATTGACCAGGTACTGGACCATTTCAAGTCGCCCGAATTGAATGGCGTAGCATATCGTGCCTTCAAATGACAGTTCCGGCCGCGTCTTGTACGTTTTCGTCGTCGACAGGCGGTACAAATGACGCAGTGTCTCGAAATCCCCACGTTGGATGGCATCGCGCGGTAGAAGGCCAGTGGCAGACCACGAAAATCCGCGATGGTCGTGCTGAAGCGATGAGAGTAACGACAGCACTCGATTGGGAATGCCGTCAATATATGTCATGATGAGTCGGAAGAGCGGCAGACTGGTTAGCACCAGCGTCGAAGCACTAGGTGAAGAGACGAACATGGATACGGGCTGATTTTACACGTACAAGGGGCACTATATTTAAAGGAACTAAATTCTTCAAGAGGTACTATACAGCAGTTGGAAAAAGTTTGTTGATCCTGCTCATCACTAAGAGCAACATCCGAATCTAGACTAATTCTCTAGTGGGATTCAGCTGGTAATCTATCAGACGATGTGTAGCTCCAGCGAGTCGGCGAACGATCCGCGTAGGAAAAAAAAAGCATGCCCGACATCAGCTCGTGTGCTGAAATTATAACCTAATTTACCGCAAAATTTCATCTTCTATTGCAACTTCAGCTTTTCCATATAAAATGTACTTCGATAAATAAGTGGACTTAGTGTAACGCACAATAGAAAGCAATCTCCTTTTCTAGTGTGTCCCACATTTTTTTCTCTACAGTGGGTGGACCTATGAAGACGACGTTGCCAACGTCGGACGCGACCTTGGCGCTTGGCAGCTGGCTTCTCTTCTTCTTGTTTGCTCGATTCTTCTTTTCGTGGTGGCTCTTTCGTGACTATGCCGTGCGCAATGCAGCGACTCCATTGCTCTTTGCAGCCACGTTGACGTTCTCCTTGAGTATCTTCCAAATGGTTTTATTCGAAGTAACGAATGTGATGCACGTGGGTAGTCGTCAATGGGTCTGGCGTGTCGATCTCATCGCTATGACGTATTTAGTCGTGTTGGTCTTGCCACTTTCGCTTTTCTACGCGCTAGCAAGGGAGTATGGCGTAGCGAGACGTCATGCGGTGGGTACAGCCAGCGCTCTCTTGCTGTTCTATCTTTACTGCTTTTGGAGACTTGGTAGCGTACTGGAGCAAGACCTTCCACCCCAATCTGTTGACGGTGGGTTGATAATCGCAGCTTAAATTCTTAGCAAGAATGTTGAAATTTTAAGAGCTAACTCTGGTGTTTTTTTGTGGATTTTGACAGCGCTCTTCTCTATTCGCAACTTTGTGAGTCGAGTAAGTCTCTTGGGCGTGATTTTTATGGCATTGCTATCGGGGTTTGGTGCTGTTAATTGTCCATACGAGTACATGGCGTTCTTCTGGCGAAGAGTGGCCGAAGAGGACATTGAATTCTTAGAAAAACGCTTGCGTCATAATCTTGACATTTTATTTGCCAAGAAGAAGCGATTGACGCTAGAATTGCGTGCAGTGGTAAGAAGACAAGATGAAACATTGACAAGCAAGAAAAGTTCAGTCTTTTCTCGCGTCTTGCGCTTGTTTTTAAAACAAAACGACACGACGTACATTAAAGTACTCGAGGCGGAAATCTCGACGTTGGAAAGCCTTGGACGCGAATTGTTTTTAGAGGTGAACGATTTACGAAACGTGCAGGCGAGATCACTGGGAGCAAGGACATTGCGAGGTCGAATATTTAACTTCTTTGGCTACGTCATGTCAGCCTTTTGTATGTACAAGATGCTCATGAGCACGCTTAACGTAGTGTTTCGAAGAAATCGCGATAAAGACCCCATCACTGACGCTGTGGAAAAGCTGCTGTATATCTGGCCATCGTTGGCCGAGCAGCTCAATATTCGCCTTTTGTCGGAAATCGCGTCACTTGGATTCGTGGGGATTCTCGTCTTTTCTCAAACGCGAGGCTTTCTTGTAACGCTGCTTAAGTTCTTTCGCACGTATTCAAGCACTGTTTCGTCAAATAGTGTCGTGCTTTGGCTTGCTCATCTTACGGGCATGTACTTTATCTCGTCTTTTGTCCTCATGCGAATGAATCTCAGTCCCTTGCATCGGTACGTCATTGCAAAAACTCGGTTTGTGCCAATTCGTTTTCTAACTTCTATCTTGAGAATTTGCTGTAGACAGCGGATTGACGAAGTGCTCGGAGAAATTGAGTTTAACGTTTTTCATCGGTACTTTGACATGATGTTCGTTGTCAGCGCTTCGTGCAGTATTGGCGTATTGGCTCTTACAAAATTCTCAAGGGCCTCACGAACGGCCTACAATGACTACGGCGACCACGATAAATTTCCTTAACACACAGCACTGAATTCCCGGGCTTAATTAATAAATTTCCGGGCTAGCCTTGGACGAAAGGGAAGCTCAAGAAGTCACCGTACAGCAAATTACCATTGGCGTCGTAGTGAGCAGCCCGGTAGCAACGATTGCAGAAAAACATGGGGTCTACTGTGGCCAGACGATCTCCATAACAGACAAACTTGGCACTGTAATTTTGACAGATCAAGCAGTTGCGTAGTGTATGACTTAGTGGGTTTGGCAATCGAAGAGGGTAAAGATTATCGCTCAATGGTGCATCCAGTTCATGTGGTAATCGTGCATCTCGCAATCGTAGTAAATGTTCACACTCGCCCTGATGAATGTACACTCCAGGTACATCGACAAAGAGCCCCAAATCAGCAAATGTGGACGTGTGAAGACTCTGCGGCGTTGCATTGTTGTCTTTAAAAGAGCCAAATTTTGCTTGACGTTCCGGTTTTGCTTGAATCCAGCGAATAATCTGCTCCGAGTAGTCAATACTCCCAGGAACGCGTCGATCCACAAACATTTTTTGACCAAAATACACAAATTTTGAAGCTTTGGCGTGGTCACTCAACTTTTCATCGTTTGCACAGACAATGAGGTCCACAAGATCTGAGACTTTTTGTGAACGCCGCACAAGAAACGACTGAGTTCGAGCAGGTTCTTTGCTTGGATGCAGCACGTCAAACCACAAGATTGGGTCTTTATCCATCAAAACATTGTATTTCTCTTCCTTTTTCTCACCCTCTTCTCGCTCAATGTGTGGCACGGGACGTGCAAAATCAAAGCTCATGGCTGTAACTGTACCTGCCATCGACCTCTTTTGCGCTAATCGTCGCTTCTTGATCTTGAAAGTATTTACGAACGACTGAATTCGTTCACTAGGTACCCTTTCAGCCCTTAAAATGTCAATATCGTTTAATTCCGCAAACACGCCATCAAATCGCCTTCGTTCCTCGTGCCGTTCCTTCACCTCTTTCCTTTGCTGCTTCTTCTTCAGTCTTAAAGCCGCTATGGCTGCCTTTTGCTTGGCCACTACTGTCGCTCGATCCACCTCATCGGGCGGCTCTATTTCAGCCTCACTTGCCACATTATCCTCGTTGTTCGTCTCAATACTTGATGTACTCTCACCATGCAGAGCGAGAGCAGCAATACGACGGTATTTCTTGATTCGTTCAGAGTAATGCAGCGCCTTGTCTGACTGCGCCAAGTCTCCTTCGTTCCAGCGCCGCAATGCACGGTAAATACCATCGTCCACTGCTTTTTCTAATGGAGGCAACAGAATGTCGTCAACGCTTATGTCAACAGCGTCAAACTCTTCCTGAGCGCCATCGTTTAGAGGCATCAGCGGTGGGAAAAGCGCTGCAAAGTCCATTGAAATTATGATTTTCTATACAAATTGTTTCTAAATAGGTAATTTAAATTAAGTTTTAGGGCAATCTTATCGTTAGATTACCAGTAATAAATCTAAGAGATAGGGTGCAAAAGTGCACTTAGCAATCGATACTCGTCAAAGTCTAAGAAATAGTCAAATCTTTTAGCTCAACTTGAGGTTTGCGCCATGGCGACGATCCTCTGCTTCGTCCTCACGTATCATTTCAACTGCACGCTTTGCCACCATCACAACGGTCGAGTGCACGTTGCCATTCGGAATCAAAGGAATAACGGACGCATCAGCTACCCGTAAGTTTTGAATGCCAAAGACGCGCAAATGGTTGTCAACGACTCCCTCGTTCTCGGAAGTTGCCATAGATGCACTGCCAACCCAATGCGAATTGCGAAATGCATTGTCATATACCCAGTCGTCCAAATCTAATTCACGGACCACCAATAAGAACAGGTCCATTCAGAAACACCCAAAAACTACCTTTTGAAAATTTGATAGCAGCGCCTGGGGAAAGCTCTTGCCCTATGACATCCTTCTCGCCTAGCATACACACACTTCATAAAGTAAAATCCTAAAAAGCGGTCGAATCCAACAAAGCTTACCAAGTTTGGCTGCAATCTCGCGCACTACCCCAATCGCCCAAGTAACTTTCCAAACATCACCTGATCTGAGATGCTCGGGGTGGGCGTCCGGAGTTTCTGACACAAGGCGCGGAATCAGGTGATCGTCAATGCCATTATCGCCTCCGGATTTGTTATCGCGTATAAGTACCACACGATTACGTGCGAAAGGATCAAGCAGAGCAATTGTGATGATTGCTTGTGTTGTGTGGTCGAGTCCGGAGCTATTCGACATGTGAGGTTCGGACTTCTGAGGAAACAGCGTAAGCTGAATTTCAGGTATTGTCGCTCCAGGTGGAATCAAAAACGCCCCCGCTCTTATGCCAACACTTCCAAAAAGGCCGAAACTGGACGCATTTGCGGATTTTATATTGGTGGTTTCAAAATACGACTTCAAATCAGCTCTAATAAGCATTTCAAAGTGTGTAGGATAAAAGCGTTATATGATTATAAATCAACAGGTACGTACGTCAAATCAACGTTGCGCGTTTTCTTATACTCGAATACCATTCCAATCACGGGGTGATCCTGCAGATTCATTCCCACGCGAGGTAAGTGCTTCTTTAAAGGTAGTTCTGCCTTTTCAAGCGTATCACGATTACCAAGTCCAGAAAGCATCAAAATTTTCGGGGTATTGATTGCACCCGCCGTAACGATCACTTCACCGCGTTTAGCAAGACGTATCGACTGTGTCGTGCCATTTCCGTAAAGTACTTCCACTCCTTGAGTAACATTTTCATCATCGATACTAATTTTCTGCAGTCTTCATTACGTTAGAGACGTCTTTCACCAAACTTTAATCTAAAGAAAACGCACCGTGACTGTTGTGTCAAGCATTAGTCGAAAATTCTTCCGCTTAGATTGACCGGTTGTGCTATCCAAAATGGGTCCAAGAAACGTTTTGGCCGCGCTGTCCCGAATTCCATTCTTTGTATTAAAGTGGTAATAGCCAGCGCCGTGTCGTCCGTTTGGTGCATTAAAGTCCATCGTTCGCGGAATGCCCAACTCCACACACGCGTCAATAAATTCCCAAGACCCGTCACACCTTTGCACAGCAGGAGTGGTTCGAACTAAACCACCTTTGCCATGAAAACTCGAATCTGGTCCATCAAAATCCTCGATAGCCAAATACGTCTCCAATGCCTCGTGCCAAGACCAGTTTGTCATATTCCATCGCTCAAAATCCGACGGCAACCCTCGCACTAGAATTGTCACATTTTATCAGTATTCAGTAATGTTCTCGCTATCCAAAATCGCACCGTAAAGCATCGCATTGTGGATACCACAACCTCCTAAAGCTTTCGCCACATTCACGTCCGGGTATGGCCAATGCAACGACGGCGTATTGGCGACATTCGTCCAGTAAAATGGCACGTCAAATGCCGTTAAATTTCTCGTATTAAATGGTGATACGATCGCCACCTGCAGGATTAAATATCAGAATTAACAGAAGAAAGCCTCGAGCTATGTATACCCTCATCTCACCTTGCCGCCCAATTGCACCTGAGATGCGTTGCCTGCCTCAATCAGCAGCACGCGTCGCCATGGGTCATCACTCAATAATCTCGCCACTACGGAACCCGCTGGACCGCCGCCAATGACAATCGCGTCGTACTACAGCAACAGACGATCATTAATACAAACTATAAATAAAACATGCGACAAAATTACCTCATCGGCATTCACTAACGGGGTGATGGTCGTTGACGCAGCGTCAGACCGTCGAAGCAGACGCACCACGATGCCAACACAAGTCGCGGCCCCTGCAAATAGCAGCAACAATCCCGTGGCGCTAACAAGAAGCCGCGTACGGCGGTCAATGAGCTGCACGCCTGGGCGCAGCAGTGGTGACCGCTCATTGATGGGGCTAACCGGCATGGGCGGTGCAGGTTCAAGATATAAGATTGCCAAGTGACTTGCAGCATGAGCGAATGGCCGAAAAGGTATTACTAATATTTTTACCACACTGTAAAATGGACACAAAGACAAGTTGACAGAACAAATGAGCTATTTTTGCTGTCTCCAACGTAGAAGTTCTAAGGGCGCAAATTTGTGTCTATCGGAACAGAATCCGTTTACCTTCAAATAACAAGATATTTATAAACATTAAGGGATATCATTTAGTCAGAATACTCCAACAATGTAAAATAGCTATGCATTTTAAATCTTTTCTTCAAAGGTAGCCTTCTGACGGCATAAAGGGCACCTTTAGTGCAATCTGCACCATCAAGAACATGTGATGAAGCACCATTTTTGCACAGAGAAATCTTCTAGTGAACGACCGTCAACTAATTTCGGACAATAAATTGCAGTTCAGAGACTAGTTTGTTTGATACAATTTTTATCACCCATCTTTGTATGTGCACTACAGTCAACTCAGTAATCCAAGCTCATTCATTGAAAATTCTCGCAAACCGGCGTTATCATCGATATGAAACCTCTTTTAGTAGAGAGCCAGCTTTTGCCACAATAGCTGACTCCAAATCATTAAAGAAATGAGCGTTGTCGATCGCTATTGACTATTATTCGAGTATCACAGCTGGTCCTAATGGTAAGCAAAAGTGGCTGGCGGTCAACCGGGTCATATTGTGATGTCAAAATAAGCACCACAGATGCCACTGCAACAAAGTCGGCCTCGCGCCAAAGATTACTAGGGTATTAAAAATGTTACTAAGGCTGCGCCTGCTTCAAAGACTACACCTGTGCTGTGGGTGGCAAGTCTTACTCAATCTATCCGCCAAAGAGCTGCTACAGCAAGAAAGGCTCTGAAAGAGAATGTGGTGTAAAGCACGCACTTTTCAATTTACCTCGCCCGGTGGTGTGCAATGTTGGGCGATCAATATGGCGAGCATTTGCTGCATCTTTGCCCACTAGGGCTGCGAAGAAGACTCATTGTAGTGACAACGTCATCAAAACAATCTCATATCACCCTTAAAGGTGTTAGACTTAGCGTCAGACCCACCGAAACCTTATTTATAAAGACCGGGAAGTCCATGATCTTTAGAGCAACAACACGACCTGCAATGTCTTCGTAGGTGTAGACACCGAATTGATGACGAGGAGAAAAGGGAGGAAATAAAGACGGGTCGCAGAAGCCATTATTGCTGTGAGGGGAATATGTGAATCATCCGACGCCGGGAACTGACAAAAGACCCATCTCGTTAGAGATCTACTCAATCTTCCAGCAACAAAGAAGAGGAGGCTTCTCAAATGCGTATTGCCTAGCCGAAGTAGAATATGGTGCAAAGTACGCCTTTGATTCATGCGCCGTGAGAGCTTTCCGGAGGCTACTGCTCGCGTGGTATCTATTACCACCACCGTATTAAGGAAAAGCTACATCATTACGGCGGCTATGCGCGTGCTTTTGCATCCCGCTTACGGTTTTTTCTTGACGCTGTTCAACGCCTATGGCCTGCATCCGGGTCCAAAAGGCCTTCAGTTTTCTTACTAAAAAGGTCTCATGCGGAGACAACGCTTCGAAGATGCCGGAGACACTTCATAATTTACATAGGCGTCCTGAGGGTCGGAATATCTCGTGAAGCGACCCAAATTGATACTAGGTGCGTTGATGCCATCTAAGAAAGTCAATAATTTACGCTTACTCATGCCTTTCCAAGATCGTGAAAGGTCTGGTGAGACGACGTTTTGTTTTGCTAGATCAATTAGTGAAGTGTTACCTCGCGTTATGTTTTAAATACTTGATGATCCTATATAAACACATTTGAGGTCCCTCTTGGGTGGTCATCCGAGAACTTCTTTGATTGACTTGGGCGGATAGCATCCCGCCCTGAGGTCGAATAAGTATTTCTGCTTGGTGTCAAAAAGATACTAGGAACGTATAAAGCTTTAAAGCCTCACCCCTACTCAATTCAAAATCGTTTGTGCTTTGAAACCTCAAATGTCTCGATCCTTTTGCATAAAAGCTGTAGATACGATGACCGCAATGTTCAGCGAATTCTGATTATAGAAACAGTGAATGCGGCACCTCAGCGCCTAAACTTCACAGAGTGTCCTTTTGCACGGTGGACCCTTTCCGTCAAATTATGCGTCTGTGAATAGTCTACAGCTGACATCAGTAAACAGACTTCCAATAGTCGGAGCAGCGTTTGCCAAATTTCAGCGATAAACTGCGGATTTCTATCCGACACCATTCTGTCAGGAAGGCTCACATAAATCAATGCACAGTCTTGCTTTTTGATCCACAGTTGTACTGGCTGACACAGGAACCGCGTGCAACACCTTGCTTGGGCGACAACATGGACACCACCATCAACATGCTGCCATTGATGTTCGACAAGCCATATTAAAGCTTAGGACTTCAATTACTCTGCCGGTCTGTGGGTCTCTGTACAAAAGTCGACGTGTGAGCCCCGAGTTTAACCCTCTGGTGAATTTTGCAGGTCCTCTCGATTTGACAACATGTAGGGCCGTCAACCTAATAATGAAAAAATGTCTCCCTCGCCTTGAATGACCACCGATTGGAGCATTATGCGTCTCCGGATGCATATCGTACTTCATGTCTTTGTCTCTTCAAGCAACGGCACGGGCTGGATCTGCCGAGTCCAACTAATAGCGGAGAAGACTGTCCGTCCACGCATTTGCGATCGCTATCTAGGATAAGCCTGTCATCTTTGATATTCATAAAGCTTTGAACTGTTTGAGCTTGAGGATTTCTCTCCTCAATCGATCTTTCAACCCTGCCGATGTGGACTAACCCCTTATCTGGCATGGACGAAAGCGCATCGGTAAACACATGAATCTGTCAGGCTTGTGTTTAGCAGAAAGGTGGCATTCCGCGAACAGGAATAGCCATCTTGTCATTCTGTGCGACAAGAAAGGCGTATTGATTGCTGGAAATGGTATAAATTAATCAGAGAAAATTTAAATTCCAAAAAATGCACTCGGAGGTTCACCGGTTTGCATTTATGGCATGTGTCTCGTTGCCTGACTAGGCTAGAACGAGATCGCTTGCTCACCTCCATTTTTATTGAATTGCACCGACGCAAAGCCGATGGCATCTCGAAAGTGTTGAAATGACGCTGGAAGACTTCGGCTTGATTGGCAAAGTCACCTGTTAAAGACTTTGTCAAGTGCATTTGGTGCTAGCTCTCTTCGCACCGTTAAATATATTTCTGCAATGAATCAGACATTTATTTTGTGTGACCACCATAGCCAGCACTTTACCTGTTAAATAATCGGATAGACCTTATTTTTTCCTCAGATTCCTTAAAAGCGTGACTTAGGCCAAGCCGAAACGTCTTTCAATTTCTCGAGGCCTGAGTAGCCATAAATATATCTTTTCGGCCGCCAAGACTGTTGGCTATTGAAATTAATTGTCCCCCACGACCTCAAAGCCTGCTTTTGGTGGCCTGATTGGGCCTCCAGTGCTGACTTATGACTTTTTAAGCATCTATGGACAAATATATCGTCAAAGTATGTCCATGCAAACGTTCATAATGGTCTTAACGGCTGTGTGACCCAAAGGCTAACCTGTCTTATAGCCCTTGTGACGTCACTAACCACTCCCATATCTCGTACTTACCACCATAAGGGGTACATCCAACTCATCAAATACCAAATCCTGGAAAACATCAGGTAGTCAATCTACTTACGTGGGAGTACAATTGATTACATTTGTATTAGGGTCACACAACACTCTTGCTCAGAGGGTGCAAGCACGAAGACATACGATTTTTTGAACATGTACTTATTATTCTCGAAGTCGACTTGTGCAAAAGATTGCAGTACCGTAATACATGCTAAATCTATAGTAACCTCTGGTATGCAAGCCGGATAGATGCCGGTAGAGAGTCAATTTCTCTTGTTTAAAAACCCACCCGTACGAGGCTTGTATACGCTTTGTATACTACACTCCGTACGGCCGCGGTATGTTGCCAATTCCGCGCAAAATCAAAGTTCCCGTCGTTGTTGGAGAACCCCTTGAAGTGCCACACATAAAATTGCCCACGCAAGACGGCATCGACCAGGTCCATGCTAAGTATTTTGCTGTGCTTCGAGAAATGTTTGACAAGTACAAGGATGAAGTTGGCTGTAGCGACTATAAGCTCCCATGAATTATAAATTTCTGAGCTTGCAATGATACGTATTCTACCAAAACCAATATAAATTCGGAATATTCATATATAGTGAGCTAAGTTAAAGTTAGGTTTTCCGCTTAAATCTTTTGTAAAGTAAACATCATCCAATCTTGATCGTATGACGAAGACGGCATATAATCGGACTGTCATGGCTCCATTTTTCTCATGGAACGAATCAACCGCATCCGATCCCACGTAGCCACCGGCTCGCCCACAGCTGTGGCTTCCAAGGAAGATGTAGTCATCGTGTCAGCATTACGTACTCCCATAACCAAGGCCCGTCGCGGTGGCTTCAAAGACACAGCACCCGACGTGCTTCTTAGTCACGTGCTTACGGCCGTGCTTAAGCAAGCTAAGGTGGACCCTAAGCTTGTGGGCGACGTCGTGGTCGGAAACGTATTACTTCCAGGTGCAGGAGCTCTCATAGCGCGTATGGCTCAACTAGCGGCTGGTATACCGCACACGGTACCACTACACGTGGTTAATCGGCAGTGCAGTTCTGGCCTACAGGCCGTAGCCAGCGTCACGGCGGCTATTCAAGCGGGGCTTTACGAAATCGGGATTGCTGCGGGTGTCGAATCAATGTCACTATCGAAAAAGGGTGACGATGTCCCGACTGTCAACTGGCAACACATTAAAAACGTTCAAGACGCAAAGGACTGTATTGTACCCATGGGTATCACAAGCGAGAACGTAGCCGCAAAGTTTGGCATCTCACGCACTTCACAGGACGAATTTGCCGTGCTTTCTCACACTAAAGCAGCTGCAGCACAAGCCAATGGCTGGTTCAATGAAGAAATTACGGCTGTGTCCACGACTTTCAAAGATAGTGAGGGAAATGAAAAGTCAGTTGTCGTTTCTAAAGATGACGGTGTGCGAGCTGATACGACTGTGGAAAAGCTAGCAAATCTTCGTCCGGCGTTTCAAGCAGGTGGTTCTACGACGGCTGGGAACTCAAGTCAGGTTAGTGATGGCGCTGCTGCGGTCCTGATGATGCGTCGTTCAGTGGCAAAGAAGATGGGGCTGCCAATTCTTGGCCATCTTGTGTCTTTTGCGGTGACTGGAGTGCCCCCTGCGCTTATGGGTGTGGGACCAGCGTACGCTATTCCAATGGCAATACAGAAAGCCGGTTTGAGTCTGGATCAGATCGACGTATTTGAAATTAACGAGGCGTTTGCCAGTCAAACGGTGTATTGCATCAAAATGCTTGGCATCCCAGTGGAAAAGGTCAATCCAAAGGGAGGTGCTATTGCTCTGGGTCACCCTCTGGGCTGCACGGGTGCTCGTCAGGTCTCGACGCTTTTGTATCAGCTGAAAAGTACTAAGCAACGTTATGGAGTCATCACCATGTGCATTGGCACGGGCATGGGCGCCGCTGCTGTCTTCATGCGCGAGTAAAGAGTGCAAAAGTAATTTTTTTTTAAAAAACTCTTGAAAATCCATGATATGAAAAGAAGAGAAATACTTTTAAATAATTACTTTAGCTTCCAATGATCGCTTTATCAATTCTTAATAGACATTTTTTTCCGACTGTCAACTAATAAAACACAAGTCTCGCCCGGAGTTAATTTGCGATCGCAATCACCTTGTAGGCATGATCAGAAACAAACAACAGCATCAAAAGCTGTAAGTCTTGACAACGAATTCAAAGCGACCCAAGTCGAAGGAAAGTGTTGGACGTCTTGATCTCTGCCTCCTCGTTCTTCCCTCCTTCTCTTTATGCTGCTTTAATTTCGTTTGCGCCATAAAGTCGTTGCAGCCACACTTCTTCAACGTCTTTCAAATCCTTCTGCCTTTACAAACTTTATTTCAATTGTTGTTTTCGGTGCTAAAATTTCGAGCTGTCCAACGCCTTATAAAGCGAAGTCAACTAGTACAGAGAAGTAAATGTCATTTCAGTATAACAGCAACGTGAGTACAACCTTTACTTTGTACCATTGGAGCTACCGTAGAAGAGAAACACTCTATCGTCAACATATCCAGTACCTCTTCCACGTAAACAGCTTGAGGGGAAAATCTTGCACGCTCTAGCTCCTCATCGACTGTTTTCCCGTCGTATTCCAATATTTCTTCCATCGCACCGTCACTAAAATATCCCTTAATAGTCACTTCGAATCAAAAGATCCTGACCACTTCCTTACCTTAGAATAATTTCTTCACAAACCGCAATTGTCGACTCTTTTGAACATGCAGTGCCAATGACTAGAAGCTCATGCTTGTCAAATTCCACAATCACTTCTTCTACCCCCTTGCTTTCCATTGGAATTAGTTGGATATGATCCATCGACTCTTTCGGCAACATTTTTGACCCTGTCAGTTTTATATACTGAAAATTCTGCTGCCAGTGCAGAAAGTTTGGAGGTTTTCTAAGGCGAAACTGGTCGCTCATGTACAGGTATGCAGGATAATCCGGCTCCTGTGTAGCTTCCACTTCCGCTTCCAATGTCGAGTCATGCGATACATTAAAAAGCTGCATCCAGCCTCAAATTAGCACCATAAATTACATGAAAATTACTCACAATTTCCCAATTCCCACTTGTTCCTCTGTATTTTTTAGTAATTCAAGGGTACGCATTTCCGCCTGAAAATAGCTTAGTGTGAACGTGGTCCAAGATTATTACAAAGAATAAGCGGCCACCTGTGCCTCAAACTGTTTAAAAGCATCCGCCAGTCCACACTCTTCCTCACTAGAGCCATAACCGTAGTCCAATTCATCGTAATTAACGCCTGTATCTTCGCTACGTGACGTCTCAGATTCCATCTCCATTTCTTAAAAATGTCAAAAGCCACTGTCATAATCAAAAACTTGACTCTACCATTTCAATCTTTAGCAAATGTCAAAAGCCATTGTCAAAATTT
Source organism: Plasmopara muralis (assembly GCA_003676415.1). NCBI lineage: Eukaryota > Oomycota > Peronosporomycetes > Peronosporales > Peronosporaceae > Plasmopara > Plasmopara muralis. Next base: position 144,668 of record RCHQ01000091.1, on the reverse strand, counting down.
AGACTCTCATGTAAGTTAATGTCGCTCAAATTGAAAAAGAACAAAAGTTATAACCAGAAAGCTATCTTGAGTCATGCGAAGTCGCAGGATGAAAGGCAAACTCAGCTCTTGATTTGGATTGCAATGGCTGCAACGTGATCGTTCTAAATGAAGGAATTTAGGAAATTGACGGGCATACGTGATACATTCACATTTTCTTGGTACAATGAACGAGTCATTGCCGTCCTATGAGGCTGCAATGCGGAATGCTCGAGCATATTTGCGACGTCGTGATTTATCGTCACAAGAGGAAATCCCACTCTACTTTGCCTGGCAGCGCTTGTACGCGGCAGCCAATGCCAACCTTAGCACGGATTTTCTGCAAGAAACCCACGCCGAGTTTCGTGCTCGTCGAGAAGCTCGACTTGCGCCACGTCGGGGTCTCTCACCACCTTTCTTCACGTCGTTTGACAGAAGTCGACGCATGTCTGCCCAAGCTTCGGCATTCCTGCGACAATCATCATCCGATGCCGCAATTGATATGATGGTGCGTCGGTATCGACGTGAAGCTCAAAAGTTGCGCTTGTCCAGAGATGATTTATTAGATGAGGTGGAGAAACGACGAAACAAAGGCCGATTTCGAAAAAAAGCACCATTTGCAGAAGTAAACGAGTTGCTGGACAGCAGCGAGGAAGTCCATTCGGATGATGAAACAAAGCCGGAAAAGCTGATGAAAATCTTCAATAAAAGAACGAGAAATTTGTACCAAACGATGAACAGTGTCGAGCCACAGTTAAATGATACTACTGAAGCTATCCCAGTGTTCAACGCGCGCTTGTCTGAGAGCACTCGCAAGCTTGGCAGGAACCATTTGCTTGATGATTTGGAAGACGAAAGTGGTGCTGCCATAAATCCTGTCAAAGCAGTAGATTTGAATTCAGCAACAATTCCATCAGTGTCAAGTGCCGTAAAATCGGCAGCTTCTGGTGTGCAAGTTTCAAATCGGCGAATGCCTTTGGATCTTGACTATGCGTCTCCAGCGCTTGAGAAAAGAGATGTTCGACCATCGAAGGAGAGGTTTTCAAGTCAAGTAGACGAGTTACGCGAGTCTGCACCCGTTGATGGCAAAGAGGATGCCACGATGTTTAGTACAAAGTCAAGCTGTCCCGAATTGGACGAGAAGGATATTTCTATTGATCATGATATTGCTCGCTCTTTCAAGCCTGAAGCTGGCGATAAATATACGAAGTCAAACTTGGATCGAGAGCAGTTGACCACAAGCAAAAAAGCTGACGCACACAATGTATCTCTTGACGTCGCTGACGACTCGAGTTTGAAGGATATTGTGTCAAAGAGCATGAACAAAACTGTGCTTGATTCAGCATTTCAACAAAACCTTTTGGAATTTGCCCGTGTAGTAGGAAAGATGGAGGTGACTATTCAGAAACAGCAGCTTAAAATGACGTTTACAGGTGCAATTGGGGGTGAGACTGGTGACGAGGAGAGTCGCGCGGCTGAGTTAGTGACAGAGCTGCCGGTCAAGCTGGAAGAAATAAAGCAGCCTTTTGCGAGTCAAGAGGATCTGGATGTTCTGAACGATAACGGTGTAAATAAACACGAGAAGCGACAACCTTTGGAAAATCGTCAAAATAAGGGCGAGAACGCGCTTAAAAAACGGTATAGTGTCCGATTTGCAGATGATTCGAGTCTAAACAGCGAGATTCCTGTCAAGGACGAATGCTTGGCTGCCTGTCAAGCTCCACAAGACCCACTGGAATATCAGAATGAGCTTAACAGGCAATCATGTTTTGCCAGTGTGGAGTGTCCAGCGATAGATGTGATACAAGGTTTTCAAGTCGATTCTGGAAAGCAAAACCAAGAGGAATCGAAGCGAACATCAGCACTAGCGGAGCCTGGTAATGAAGATGATGATAGCGAAATGGTGGTAGAAGAGACAGGAAGACATTTGTGGTATGAGCTACAACATCAAAAAGTTGATGGTAAAAATGAAAGCTTAAGTCGAAAGCAAGAACAGATTGAAAAGTGTGATGCCCAGCCGAATAAGGATGCTCCAGACAATGATGACTATGAAGATACGAAGTTGGAACGCGATGAAGATGATATAAAACGCATAGACCAAGCAAATTGTGGCTTACCTTCTCAATCAGACAGCCACAAAGACAAACTAAGTGAAACTCGCGGCATTGGAGAGGGCAAAAAGTCTGTAGAACCTTCTAAGAATGCGACCAAACAGGCACTTCAACGAGAGCACCGTCATACGTGCGAGCAACAGATCACTGAGGGGAAAGAAGTATGTCAAAATGCTCTTGACGATTCAGACAAGAGGGAGATTGGATTGGACAATTTAGACTCTAGAAAAGAAAAGTTGAACCATAACGATTTGCACTCTGGAAAAGCCAAGCAAAGGAGTCAACATGCTTACAATACTAAACGAGCATTTCAGAGAGAGGAAAGTGTTGGCACTGGCAAACGGGTCAGTAATGTACAAGACATATCAAGAGATTCTGAATTAGCTACAGAATCAATCGAGGACAAAGAATTAAAACGCCACAGCGAGCATTATGATAAAGCTCACGACGAACTTATGAGACAAAGCCGCGATTGCAATAATAACATTTACGAGAAACGTCGAGAAAGCGACTCAACCCGTACCAATGCAAAAGAATTTGAAAAAGGCGATCTCGAGGATAGTGCAGAGCTAGATACTGTGCCCAAGCATCAGAGATCTAAGGATAGTGTTGATCACGTAAAAAGTGAGCTCAAACACACTTGTGATTCTCGACACCAACCTGATGTCGATGGTGGCCGTTTGCATGGTACAAACGATCGTGGAAGATACGCTCGTGATAGCGCGAGCTCTAATGAGAGAAAGCGTGAAAAAGAATTGGTTCATGTGGGTGGCAACAAGAAAAGTGAACAACGAACATCTCATAATAGTCCTCCCACTAATGGCGCAACTCATAACCCTAAGTCGAGACAAGTTGCTAGTGCGAAGCGGAAACAAGAAGAAGGCGAGTACAGCATGCAAAACCTTAATGGCAAGAGTGATCACATCATTGTCGACAGTTTTGACGATCGCAATTCGGACAGTGACGATATATCTGCCACATCTGGTGACGATAGTGTTCGTCACGCTAGCAACAAACACGCAATGCAGCTTCGTTCTGGACGTCATACTGAATCAAGTCGTTGTTTGCGTAATGTACCGAACATCAATAATAAATCGGATAAATGCCGTTCCCTGCGCCAGAGGCACAATGAACACAATAAAGTCACCGACAATGAAATCCAAGATGACGAGAAATGTATTAGTGACGAAGATTTATATAATGAAGAAGAACTTGTTGTTGATACAGACACCCTCTCAAAGCAATACCGAGATAGACGGCTCAGGAGACAGGTAAGGATGGACTATTATGACAGAAAACGGGCTTTGTCGCAGTCAAAGTCAAACCGACCTACATTAATTGACAACCGACAAGACCTCGCCTACGACTCCTTTAGTGACAGTCCAGATGATTTTGACAACCGAGTTCAGCGTAAAGTTGACGAATCTCATCGCTCGTCCTCAGCTCACGGTTCGCGTGCCCATCATGCAAACAAAACTCGTCGCTACACATCGTGTTCTTCAAAATTCCTTACCGCAGACCCAATCCGTGAAGATGATCCACTTTTATTCAACAGGGATTACCGAAATCACTCCAACGATGTAAATAGAAGGAATGAAAAGAGTAAAGTCAGGTCGACCAAGGTTACGAATCAATTTCCGGAGGGGGTGGTTTGGCCACCTGGAATGAAAAAAGAGTGCATTGCACGACTTGGTCTTGATGGCCATCACCCTATCGCACCACCAGGACTGGAACACTTGGTCACTGATGAACAATGGTCGGATTATTGGACGTGGTTGCACTGGTACTCGTCGTGGCAGATGTGGTACCTCAAGGACAAGAAGAAAGTAAAACTTCACTCAGACAAGAAGAAGCCAAAATTTTATTCAGACAAGGAGGAGCGAAGTCGTCAGCCTGAACACGTTAACGGAGCCGAAGATTTGGGAAAAGGAGGCCCTGTCAATGCGAATTGGTGGGTCGATGTTGGATCGAGTGAGCACAAACATCGACGAGGCCGATATCGTTAAAATTATATTGACGGGGGTTGCGAATCACTAAATTAATTTAAATGACACATTTATCTTTAAATACCGTGGACGAATTGAAATAAGAAGTCAAATTGCTAATTACCGGGCTATGTAATGCTTAATAAATCATCAGGATGTCATTTTTTAAATACAATAAATTTCTGGAGGCAAATGGTGCTCCAACAAGCAATTGTTTGTACCGAATTTTACTGGTGGCGCGCTCACTACAAAACTTTGAGCTCTTGCTGTTTTTTTACAATGCCGAGCTTTAAAAACGAGAGCACCACTTTTACACCGTCGTGTTTCGAATGATACCACAGCAAAAATAGTTTTTGCCAAGATAACAGACCAAAATCATTTTTTAAACCATTACACACGTCAATTTTCTTTAGACCGAGAAAGTAAACATTAGTCCTATCAAAGACTATATGTTCGCCTTGTCGGTCACATGAAATCAGCAGCAATGCGACGTGTTCGTCCGATGGATGGTTTTCTCCATCCCGGAACCTTTGCGAGAATTTTGATAGTCAGTCTAGCCGCCTGGGCTTTAAATCGAGTGTAAGTGCTTTCAAGCGTGACGAGGCTACACAGCACTGTGCACAGAGGATGGTCATCGGAAATTTAGGTCAGTTCATAATGTCTTATCTGTAACGAATCCTTAGAGCTCTGCAATGATGCAGAGCTGATGGCATATTACAAACGACCATAAACGTCTTTGTCTTGCTCGTCAAATATAGAACAGAAGCCTGCTGAAGATTTTGTGATGGCTATCAAAATATATAGATGCTAATTCTTTCAGCACCACTACGTATATTCTGCAAAATATTTGACAAAGGCTTTGCGGGATCCACCTAGTCACCTCTCTAACTGTATATATAGACAATCGGAGTATAACAACGATTTGAAAAAAGTGGCGTAAATCAAGTTGAAACGTCTTTCACATTCTCGAGGTTCATGTTAACCTTATGGTTTCTTCCAGAGCAGCCGAGAATTGTAATCCCGGTAATCACCTTCTAAGCAAACCACTAGGCGTACTTACTGCTGTGAGGATTTAATTGTATCCATCTACCATATCCAGCGCACTGTACACTGTTGACAAGCGGTACAATGGGCGATTGTGCAGCTTCCACCGTACAGTTTATCTTGGTGAAAGCATGAGCCAGTCGTCGCTTTATGGTTGATAGTGGAATACTAAAAGTCGGTTTCGTTTGCGAAAAGTTTGACCCCCGCACGCACAACTTCGGATCAAAGCCATGTTGGGTGGATACGCCCACTGTCATAGCCTAACCATTTTTTTTAGGATTCTTATTTCTCTAGTCACGGCGTTCCCACGATCGAGACATGTCAAGAAACAGATACGGCATATTGCTGACAAAATGTCATAGCCTGGACCATCAAGCACCATTCAATTCGCCAATTTAACCAAATCTCAATTCTTTCCTCTGGCTTCTCTTAGAGCACCAGTCAACCATGGTATCAATTGTTTGCTGGTGTGCAAAATTTCCTGATACCCGAAAGCTCTTCTTAATCTCGAAACAAAGTGTCATAACATGAGTGTGCTGTGAGTGCTCAGCTTTTGGCCCGGTCTCCCAGATAGGAGAGTAAAAAAGCCCGAACACCTGATCCTCCTCAAAGACGGCCAACTAAATGGTCATCTTTGCCTTTTTAGTGTATAACAGACGACTCTATTTTTTCTTGATTTCGAAACAGAATACAATGAGCTTTTAAATTTAAAGCCCACACAAGGCGCTACCGTCTGGGCCAGCGACGTCAGCATAGACTTTGCTCGTAGAGCTTGAACGTCATGACGCGTTTCTGCTGCTTGGTGGAAGGAAGAGTTGTCAATTTAGCTCGTGAGAATATTAAATAGTATTGATGACACTTCAAGCCGTGAAGCTTCTTCAATCTGCGCGACGCAAGATGAACGCCACGAAAAAGTGACTGTAGTTTTGACTGTATACAGTAGCTTGGTTAGCTGAATCATCACCTAATGACGATCCTATTATGTCAATTACGACAGCAAAGCGGCCACAACCATTTCATCCCACTTTGAGACCATACACAGCACCACACTAAAGCAAATGAAGACTTGCTCCCACTTTTTATAAAAGACTATAACCTTCCGCATATAATGACGCGTCTTTTGGACATTTGAAGCTAAATCGCAATTGCCAAAACTGCAGTAGTCAGCAACATCAGCAGGGCTCTAGTAGCAGACACAGCCACCTTCGAAGGTGTTGCGTGTGATTATGTCAAAGTGGTCGATACGTAAAAATAGGTGATGGTGTTTTGAAAAAATAGAAGACATTCTCAGGTGGAGTTGGTCGGTAGCAGTATCCTTTTTCCAGTCTATCGAAACTCGTAACAATTAGGAAACAATGGTGGCGTAATGTTATCAACGGGAATGCTATCTGTCATCAACATACACTCTGCTTTCAAGAATGTCATTGTCTAGATTTTGCATGTCATGATGACGCGTGCGACCTGACTCACATGGCTCCACTATCCGATTTTGCCACCTTTTTGGTCCTTAACGCCAATTTTGAGCAACAACCTGCAAAACCATATATAACGTACGCAGTGCAGAGTGCCCTCTGAACTCTATTGCACTTTATACGCAATCATTTATCTCAAACTTTAGTGTGCGTTTTAAGTACATGCCCAGACCTGCGCACACCGCCTCGGTTCATGGACGCCAGCCTCATGGCCAATGAGGTGCTATCCTCTAGCGGATATAGCGACTCAGCATTGCTCTCTATACACGAAGAGGAGCGTCTAATGCGTTCATTGGATGCGCTAGATGGACCAGAGCAATTCAACTTTCACCAGTACAAACATACAGCCGATAAGTGCTACTGATCTAAGCACTGATATAATTTTTTGATATCAGATCTTTTGGAGTTATGACAGGACGGCGACTGCAACGTCGATACCGAGGCGTGTACCAGCGGTACTCTTTTATTACGCACCTTGTAACGTGGCTCATTATCATCACGGTTGTGGTCTTCGCTGCACTCGACTCAGGTGTAGCTTGAATACTTTATTTCAACTACTAAGTACAAAGATCTGATAGTATTTCTTCTATTGCTACAGCGTCCGATAGTGAACGCATGTCTCGATCCAATGATCTATTGTACCTCGCGACGATCGTTCTGGTGTTGTATATCCTCGTGCAATTGGCCTTGATTGTACGATGGATCATTTATTGGATTATTTTAGCTATGTTGCTGACGTATGCAATCACGGGCAATTTCTACGTGCTCTTTTCGATCGACGGTGTCGACCTGACGGACTCCGACAGACACGTAGGGTACGTGATGCTTATCGTCCTCTTTTCGGTCGAAGGTATCACAATAGCAGCGTATTGGTTCACGCACTACGCATATCCGTGGTTGGTCTCGCATCAAAAGTTTGATCTTGAAAGTTGGTGGAATATAAGACCAGGAGTCGAGACTAATACGTTGACCTACCTTTCAAAAGCTCGATTCTACAAACGAGAGCGTAGTGTGATTCGATACTGTGGTGGATTAAACGCACAAAATCAGCCTCATGGGTATGGCATGTGGACGGACACGTCGTACCACGGCGAGAGATTGACTGGCCAGTGGAAAGACGGCAACCCAATTGGCCCGTTTCGTAGTTTTGAACATGGAAGCGGCTACTCGTTTGTCAACCTTCGTGTTGGATTCTGCCACAATCGAGCAGAAAAGTCTCCGACCAAGGCTTTCTTTCTCCCAAAACACTCGGAAAATGGGCTTAATTGGGGTGTGGCGAGCGCAGAGTGTTCAGTGTCCGGCGGATTTTTCAAATATTTGCCGGCCGTGACCTACTTGACGCTATTTGACGAGGACAAGGCACCTCAGAGCGCGACCGAGTGTCTATCGGTACTACGAACCCCGACAGACAGTGTTGTGTTTAACCACCACGATGACGCAATGGGGCGTACTCAACACTTCGAAAGGCGTGCCACGAGACGACACCTCCTCTCGGAAAAGTCGGCTCCTGTACTGGATTATTCATGCCGCGACAATGATAATTGCAAAGAGGCTTTGGTTCTGCTGCACGGGTACAGCTGCGCTCTGGACTATGGCATTCAACGTCTAGCCCAGCTCCTTGCTCTTGGCGATTTCCCATCTTACATTCACCCATTTGTGTTCAGTTGGCCTAGTGGAGGTGTGCTGGCATATTATCAAGGTAGATTGAATGAGCGCTTATTTTGAGATGAGTTTGCTTACACGATTCCTCTATGGTACATTTATGCAGCCAAGGAAATTGGAAGTGAAGGAGAACGTACAGCTCACGATTTTATCCTCTTCTTACAAAGTTTGACCGATGCAGGATACACAAAACTCAACATCATTGCCCACTCAATGGGAGCGCGTGTTTTTTTCAGCTCTTTGAACAAGGGACTTTTTGATCAAGTTTTTTTGGTATACTTTCCGTGGTGTCTTTGTATACCAAAGATCTTTCATTTCACTAACTTTACCGTCTCTAGCCTACAGGAAGCAATTGCAACGTAAACGTAACACTGAACAAGCTGGAGCTCTCGACTTTAATATTGTGTAATCCAGATTACGACCGGAATGAATTTGTGAAATATGGTGGAGGTTACGATCGTGCACGGCATTTCTGTAGTCACATCACACTGTACGCCGACAGTATGGACGGTGCCCTATTTTATTCGGAGTTTCTCTTGAAAAAGTCGATCGCGAGTCCACTCAATTACTCACTTGGCAGGCGTGGACACATGATTCATCGCGATCCAGAAGATGACGAGTCAACAAACCGGTCGGATCCGCTCTTTCCTATTTGGCAAAACAAAGATTTATCGCCCCCACAAGATTTGGATCAAGCTTACGCAGCGGTGAATCAACGTGCAAATTATTCCGGCTTGGCCTCTTTTGCGTACAATCGCAGTAAGGCCCAATCCACCGATGTCGAGTCAACGCCATATGGTACACCAAGGAGTGGTAGTCGTAAACAAGATGCTTTGGTTCATTATCTTGACATGGATGTGATTGACACGACTTGGATGGACAACAATGTGCATGCGATCCGACACAATTACTTTAATCTCAACCCGACAATTGTAAGTTATTGTTGCAAGATAAAATCTTGGGACCTTTGATTCAGATTTTTTTATTCATCATGCAGGTGGACGACCTCCGACACTTGATCGTTTTCAAAAACCGAGCCAGTTGTCGCCCTGGCTTATTAAAGACAACGTCTGCCGAGAACGTCCACATCTTTCTGGTCGCACCTTCACATGTTAAGAACAAGTAAGTGTAGGCCGGAACAAGAGCAAAATTATGTATCATAGAATTAATAGTAATCACGACAATTAAGACTGCAATTAAGGCAAAATCTATTTGCTATCATTTCGGGATTTATTTCCTGAGAATTAAGATGGGCTTACAATAGTACTTGTTCATAGTACTACTATTTGTCGCACTTCCGATGCATTTATAACTACTATAGTATTTAATATCTTGTTATTAGTACAAGCGCGCAGCATCCGGCATGGTACGAAAGATTAGCAATCCACATCGGACACGAGTGGACAGCCGAGATCAGCGGCTACAGCCTCGCGCCTCGGGAAAAGACGTCATCGTTCCTCTCGTGCTCTGGGACGAGCCACCTCAGGTCAAAATCTCCACTTTGCATGTTTTCGAGCTGCCTCTTTCTCAGCCCAGCCAAAACTCGTCTCGTTTGGTCACCAAGGATGAAACGGAAGAGACGAGTGCTACACAATTGTGTGTTTTTGCAGGTACAAAAGACGGGCACATCCTGTACTGGCGGTACCATGTGGCGTCGGTGACACAAGTCCATGTCCTCGTGCTCCCAGTGAGCAATGGATCACCTGTTGTGGGCATTTTAAGCGGGACAGACGAGTGGGGCCAAAGTATCATTCTTTCTGCAACCAAAGACGGGGCGTTGGCCAAGTGGCAGCTTCCTAATGGCGCGTGTGCAGATGCCCGTGCTACGATTGCAAACGAATTGGCACCGGTGCTAGGACTTGAAGTGTTGAATAATCAACGATTTGCTATCGTTGCAAGTGAACTTTCACGACTGATGGTCTTGGATACGTGGACAATGGAGCTTTTGTACTGCATGGACACGGCACAAGAGCAAATTCGACAGAGTCTTGCCGTCGGTGAAATCTATCGGCCTTACGTTGAGGCATTGGCCCCAACATTAAGAAGATCGAGTAGTGGCTCAACGATTGAATCAGCATTCCCACTGCTGGACGAGAAAAAACGGCATGCTCAGTCACCTGTCCGGAATTCAGTCCCGAATGGAGCATTAGATGCCAAGCAAGTAGCAACGCTAGAATCGCCACGCCTAGCTTTAAAACCGTCGTCGCAACGATGGGATGCCATCGTGCTTTCGCTGGGTACACAAGGACTTGTCAAATGTTTTCTATGGACGCAACCGCGGGGGACTTCAAATGGTACACCGGTCGGTGGCACGAAAAGAGGAACTTTGAATGGCTTTGGCTGGGTACAACGTACCAGCTGGGTGATTTCGTGGGCAGATCAAGCCGACGATATCACGTGTTCCCAAAGCACGTCCTTGAAAAATAGCGACAATATGAACCCTCAATCAGCTCTCATGGGTTCAATCAAGAGCAGCTACTTTCCACGTTCTGTGCACGTGTCGTTGGACTCGTCGCAAGTGCTTCTCATCTGGAAAATTAAATTTGTCGTCTTGAAGCGTAAGTGGCTTTGCCCATTCGAGACACGCAGCGATAAGCAGCGAAAGACGGAGTCCTTTGGAGTATCTCGAGTGGAACCTATGGTAGGCAGCTGTACCATTGCACCATCCGAGTTTGTACGACAAGCAGCGGCAATATATGGCAATACATGGCTCTCATCGTACAGTCTTAATACCATTGATAATGCTGTGTGTTGGGAAAACGGCACGTTCTTAAAAGACGGAAGTGTTTTGATGTGGACCAATTTAGGGCATGTGTTCCATTTTCGACCACGTAAAGTGTCCGATAAGTGTGCGGGTAAGATATTTATTTTCACCAAAGATCAGGATCAGTTAGTTCCACGCTCTGACTCGAAAAGATTGCGGGTGATTGACAAAGCTGTGTTTATAACTTTACTGGATCGATGCAAATGCTGTGATCGAAACATGAACAATAGGAAAAAATCTCGTTTGAAGTCAATTGAGTTTTTAAAGGAACGACAACGGCATCCAGGATTTACGGCGTGTATTGAGCTTCGATCCTTCGATGCGGATTCAGTATTGAAAGTTGTACACGTATGTCACCGTGGATCGCTCGGAGTCTCGACCGTATCAGCAGGAATGGCCGCACCGCCTCATAGTATGTCCACGTTGGGCATTATATTGGCTCCTCCAGTGCCTGTAGCTGAACGAGTGCAGCTTTACTCGTTAGCGGACGGGTTTGAAGCCGTTTCGAGTGCTTTAAACGGGTCCAAAGAAGACAATGAAGCGCGTTTTTCTTGCCGACGTCAAAGTTGTCTAGCTCATTTGATACTTGGAAGGGATGATGCGTACTCCTCATCATTGTATGAAGTGGGCAGACGGGCGGGAAGACGTCGGAAACGCCAGCATCAGCTAAATGATAAACAGACAAGTTCTCACGGAAGCGCGACATTGCTTACCAGCACTGCAGCTGCGGTGATGGCAAGTAACGTGAGTATCTTGGCCACTGCGTTGGCGCCGGTTACCGCGCGAAATGCAGTTCAAGGTCAGAGATGGAAATTCAAATTGCATGGAGTCGATGCAAGCGCGGACGAGGCAGCAACTTCATCGTATCGGTACTTGCTGGACATCTCAATAATTGCTAAAGGATTTTCCGATGGTATGCTCTATATCGGATTACTGAGCCAAGAGTACTTGTCAGATTCGGGCACGAACGCGGAAACGAACTCGACCGCAAAATTGAAATGCCATTCTGGACAAATCACGGCACTTGCGCATTGTTTGTGGGAACTTGAAGTCGCGTCCAATTTTTCGTCAGATTCTTTGTCACCTGGTCGAGTTTCAATGGAAAAAGCGTGCTTTGCAACGAAGCAAAACCCGTTCCATCGCTCGCGTTTTTCAAACGGGCCTATGGAACGAACGAGGTTTGGTCGAGATCCTGGTAGGAAAAGAGAAGGCAATTGCTCAAGCTTTTTCGCAGTCGACACGTATAGTGGCTCGGATAGGGTCGGGCTCGACAGTAGCAATTTCAGTCCTTCTTGGCCTTTCGTAAAGTTTTTCGTGTTTAGCGGTGGCACGGACGGCGTATTCCAAGTCATTGACCTCCGTCTTTCTCAATCGAGAAAAGCAAAGAGTGGGATCCATTATGAAGCGATAAAAACGTTTTGCAACCATCGCGGTGCCATCGAGCAAATTAGTATATCGCCACTTGAAGAGGGCAATGGGGAAGCAAATGGGGACACAAAGTACCCAGACAGATGGGTTGCTACGGTTGGTACCGATCGTAAGGTTGTGCTGTACGCTCCGCAATATCCAAGACATGCTGCAAACCAACACTATTCCAGCCCTACAAATCGATGTCGTGTTGAGTGGCAGTGCGTGTTTGAGTTGGCTGAACATGGTGACCGTATCTGCAGCCTCGAGTGGCAGTTAGAGCGCGGATTGCTTTACGTTGAGTGCGCAGATCGATTGGTGTACGTTTGGAGTCTTGACACGGGCATTTTGGAGCGTGCAGTCCCGAGTGCGCTCCTCTATGGTGATGACAACGTGTCTCCTGACTCAATGCTTTCACTTGTTGAACACTCGACCTTGTTTATTGGTAGCACTGCAGCGCAACTGATTGAATTTGCTGTTCTTCAAAGTGCCGAGCAGCTTAAGAAGAACTGGACGAATTATTACGCTTCCATTCTTCAGAGCAATAGCAAGATTGAGAATAATGCAGAGGAACTTCCGTCACTGTATGCGACTGACTCAATGGAGCTCTGGATGCTGTCGTTAGTTTTGTCGTGGGGTGCCACTCCTGCGATTGATCAGTCGTGTAGAGCTATCTTAGGCATCCAGCCCAATAATGCACTGTGTTCGTGTGCTATCCTTGATGTCACGTCCGGAGCATTGACCATTCCTCTGCCATGGATCACACCTTCAATGCCGGAGCTTGAACAGTCCGTGGTACCAGTGCCTGTATTTGCTCGCAATTGGCAGCACTCGTCGGCTCTATCAGCAAGCATCGCGCTTGGGGTCATCTCTTTTTGCATGATCTGTATGGAATACAAGCATTCGAGATCTGGTCACGGAAGTACATCACCTGCAAATAAGGAAGAGTTCCAAGTGCTATGGAGTCAATTGATCACCCAACACTCAATCGTTCTTCCAGAAAGTATCGCTAATTTCCGCGAACCAGCTCTTGAAGAGCTAGCAGCCTTTGGCTTTGACTCGTGCGAGTACACGCAGCTCGCGGCTCGTACCCTATTAAGTGGCGTCATCAAGCGTCTTTCAGCAGCTGCAAACAGCACATTGTCGGCTGAATACTCTGCAAAACTTCATTGGGAAACGGTACGTCTTGAGATGGAGACGGGGAGCTCGTTTCTCGGAGCAATCGGGACTGTGGGTGCCATAGGCACAACTATGAGCTCACAAGTGAGTAACACAAGTACCAGTGGAAGTAACAGCACACATACTGACGAAAAAGTGTCGTTTACCCTCGTGGTGGAACGTCTAGGATCGCTCGTGCTGTTAATGAGCATGATTGGCACGTATTTTCCCGGTGAAATCTCTCCAGCTAGTGCGCGTGAAGTGTGCGATGTGCTGGTATATCTGCTCAAAGCGCCTGAACGCTTCGTAGCCTCCGTCTCGGCCGAGTTGCTGACCAAAGGGCTCATGCTTTTTCGACCCCATCTCGTGGATTTGTCGTCTTTAATCGTTCAGCTTTTGCTCATTGACATGTGTGAAAAGCAACGCAGTCGAACTGACGATACAAAGACACTATCGCCGTCTGGTCCAGGCGGGTCCCTCGCTGATTTCAATGAAGGGGGAACGGGTGGGAGTCATGCAGCGATGAGTCTTTTGGTAGAAGTAGGAGCGTACGAATCGGCGTTTGTCTTGGGGTTATTGCAACAAGAAATGCACAATCAGGATCGTCCGGCCGGTTTTCATGAAAGTGCTCTGCTGTACATGATGGAACTGCTTACTGCGCACTATTTGCTCCTGTGTCGGCACCTTCCAGCGTTCGTAGACACGATCATGGCTTGTCTCGAACCGTCAAAACCCGAGCGACGGCGGCGGTGTCTACCGTTGAGTACCCGCTGTCTCCACAGTCTGGTCCGTCGGTTTCCAATGGTTGATTTCCATCAAGAGACCCAGCGGTTGGCATTAGGTACAATGGAAGCTGTGATTGTGATCTACGACCTTCGCACAGCTACGAAATGGCGCGTCCTGGACGGCCACGGCTCGGCTGTCTCGGCCGTTCGCTTTCGATTGGATGGACAAGTGCTTGTATCGTACGCGGCTCGTGATGGCAGCGTTCGGTGGTGGAACAGTGGCAACGCTGGTCTCTTTGGTGGCATGCTCAAGATGCACCAATCGTGTCTCAAAGAGTACAAACTCGCCGTTTTGCGTGAAAACGCGCATGGAGGGGCGCCATCGTCAACGGGTGGCACAAGTGCCGGTCTGAAACAAATCATCCAGACCTGTCGCTTTCAATTCCTCACACGCCAGGACCGAGCCGACGCGACTCGCGGTAGCAAGTCGGAACAACCCCAACACGTTTTGCGGCTCACACGAGAAGATGCGAGTCAAGTGCAATTCCTTCTGTAAAATCAGAGTAGACCAATAAACTTGTCTTTTCTTTCGACAAAATGCTCGATCCATCAATTGAAGAAAGAGACTAACATGTCGACATTGAAAAGGTGAAGCGAAAGATTGAACTCTCTTCTTGACCACGTGATGCCTGTCTTGTGTTCTAAGCCCTCACTTTCCGACTTTCCGTCTTGAGCTTGAGTTCTCCTTCGTCTTGAACGCAACAACCAACCAACCAGCAACTTCTACGATGATTCGGATCATCCTTGCACTGACGACGCTATGCTTTAGCAACCATGTGCTCGCTCAAGGACCTCGTGGACCTGGGCGCATGGGTCCAATGGCGCGTGGCCGTGAACAGTTTGGCGCTGGCAACGGCATTGGTTTTGGCGGTGGCATGGGTGGCGGTATGGCTGGATTTGGAGGCGCTGCGGGTGTTGGTGGTGGCGGTCAATTCAATGGAGGAGGTGGAGGTTTGAATCAGTTTGGCAATAATATTGGGGGCGGTGCCTTTGGTGGTGGCAATCAATTTGGGTTTGGAGGTAATGGCGCTATGGGTCAAGTCGGTACGACTTCCAATGGGTTGCTGGCGAATGCCGGTGGCAATGCTGGGATTGGAGGCACTGCGGGTGGCAACGATGAGCCTGTCACACCTGCTCCAACCATGCCGAATGGTGCGCCAGTGTCTGGCAATGGTCGCGGAGCTCCTCGAGGTGGCGCTGGCACTGGAAACGCTGCTGGTGGTGTCAATGGTGCGAATGGTCTTGGCAGAGGCGTTGGCGCTGGGCAACCTGGAGGACTGGGTGGTCAATTTGGTGGTGGCATGGGCGGGTCTAATGGCCGCTTTGGTGGAAATGGTGGTGCAGGTGGAATGAATGGCGGCGCTTTTGGAGCTGGAGGAATGGGCGGGATGAATGGCGGCGCTTTTGGAGCTGGTGGAATGGGTGGAATGGGTGGAATGGGTGGAATGGGCGGGATGGGTGGAATGGGAGGAAATGATGATTAGCAATGTTTGTGTCATTGTAGAATTAAATATGCAAAATAATTGATGTAACGTTAAGAGCTCATTTTGAACTTGGCTATTTTGTTTCCAATGATAGAACAAAGCAAGAGACTAGAGATTGCAAAGGGCATAATTCTAGGCAAACTCTAGACAGAAGACCTAGCAAGGACCACGCGGTCCGGCTTTGCCATTTTAAAATCTAATCGTCTCTTGAAACAAATTGTTCTGATCACGTATAGTTTAAATGTAAACGAAGAATTGAGCCAAACATTTATCGAAAGCAAGTACACTTGCGGCTTGTATTCGAATGAAAGGTTGATGCGTTATTGAGTAACGTGTACAAAGCTTCAAGGCAAAAGAGATAACAAGGATACAGCTTTATAGCGGCAAATTGAAGCAGTGTTTGGGTTGCGGTTTCCTTTATTCAACATATAGTAGTCTCAACGCAAAGGACAAACCGTCACTAGTCCTCTGTCATTTAAAATAAAGTACGATACGTTTACGATGACTAAGCGGCTATTCTTCATGTCGACTTGGTTCCATTGTTTTATTTAAAAATTGTAAACACCTCGACATAATTTGAATGGCCACAAGAGTGATCAAAATATTTTTAAGGAATTGTTGCGATGCCCCATAGAACCTTTTGCGACTCAGCTGAACCCTGTGTATGCCCCTGAACGTGCACTGAGTTAATAACAAAGGCCTCGCGGTTGTAATTATCCGTACCATACTTAATTGACCAAGTATACAGTTCTTTCGCTGTTTCTTCCCGATGTACCATACAGCTCCAATGACAGCCGAAAGTATCAAGTAGATTATCAAGCATAGCATGCACGATCACATTATTTTTCGTACGACGCAATCTTAAGCTTTTTTGTGCGGCGTTCGTAATATTCCAGCCACAGCCAATCGTATGCCGAGAAAGCATGAGTGTGGCTGCTGTACAACAGCCTATGGGCAATTCAATAAAAACGTATGGACATCGCAACGAGTCCCGATTTGTAAGCTCACCTGCTCAAATGAGATAAACAAGCTGGACAAAAATTCTATATAAACGACCAATTGCTGATGCTACTCGCGAGTTTGAGAGCACAGAGATCGCGTCATTGCTGTGAGGAGCCAAGTGGTGACGAGATGGCAATTAAGTGACTATTTATTGTATGCTAGACAAATCGACGCTCTAGCACGAACAAACGATCATAAAGAAATCATTAAAGTTGCGTTTTTATTGTGGTGTATACATAAATGCATTATATAACGGAATACTCGCATCGTCTTTAGCAGCTCAGTCGTGGCAGCATTAGCATTATTATGACCGTGACTTAAAGCGGACGAGGAAGCACTAACATCGTACCATTGTAAAATTATGATGAGATGAAATGAGGTGCCATTTGCGCCATTTGATTCGTATTTTAGTGGTACAATGCACCAATACGATGCATTTGTAGCAAAACAACGTACTTTCTGATTGCGTGTGTTAGCTGTCGTTTCATATGTGATACTTATGCTTAGACATCACCGAAGAAGTATAACATGATTCTAGCGGTCGTGGCTAGAAAAGCACAAGCCCTTGATTATTCGGTGGGGCACCGAGAAACCCAGCCACGCAACGGGGCTTCGTTGAGTCGTCTTTTACTAACGCAACGTGGCTGTGGTGAGCTGTGTTTGACCAAGTGTTGTACGTGCGGCTCCTTCGTAGAATTCTTGGGCCTTTACACACCCGGAATAAGTATGGGAGGTGTCGGAGGCATGATGTCACCTTGATGGTTCATATCACAGCATGGGGTTTGCGCAGACTTCGCAGAAGTCAAGCTGTCTCAGCTGATCCCTCACCACGATCCTAATAAATGACAAAGAAGAAGCAAGCAATCTACACATGGCTATGCGGATTTTGTAAAGCCGACATCGAGTGTTGCTATGAGATTCAGCACTAAACAGCATCATGAAATTACTTTATCGGACGAGACAAAGCTGATTACACCTGTCGAGAAATGTCCTTAGCACTTTAAGAGAGAGAAATTTATAAAAGATGTCTTCGGTAACAATGTCACCAGCATTGGAGACCAGAAAGAAGGTAGCAAACAGCGCATTTCTTACATCCAGTAGCATATTGTGGTCTCTTTCACGCCTAGCAGGGTGATAGTTGACCCAAATCCTCGCAAGGAATCCAGAATGAGTTAAATCTTGGTCGTGTAGATCGCACTACTCGAATAACTTGCGGGCTTTATGAGCCTAAGAAGGCTACTACAGTTGCGACAACTCTGCTGCTAAACAGGTAATGCGCGTCATGGCGTTCTTACCAGAGCCTATGCTGCCTGAATCCTGGATCCAGACAGCGTAGGCTCTGAAATCTCTAGTAGCACTTCCTATTGCAGAGTCCACGCCGCTGAAATTTAAGGCTCTCATATTAAAACAAACTCGTATTAGAAATTAAGGAGAAAGATATAATCACTTAAGCAGCCACTATACGATCGATCATGTCCAAGTGGTGGCAGCAATTTCTTCCTTGAGTAATCTTGACTACTCCATTGTATCGGTGGAGTTTCTGTCCTCTAAACACATAAGGAAATGCCTCTGAGCAAGCTTTCATCTAGCAAACTTTGAGATCGCCAATTCCCACGCTTTTTTGTAATGAGAAAAGTGCGAGTTACGTGGATATCTTAAATAATTAATGGGAATAATGGTTTGATTACGTATCAATCTTGGACTGACACGCTTTTCTGTAATGACATAAATCGACAGTCTTTACGTATAGCGCAAGTGAAAGTGTTGCCCTGACACAAGTCCAATTTTAATGATCTGAAGCAATGCTAAGGGAAGCACATTCTGCTATTATAGCTGTGGCAAGCAAGGGCTTATAATCCGTTCCAGGGGGCGGCATATACAGATGACCTTTGGCTTTCCCAAAATCTTTATATGACCGCTCGCAAAAGTCTTAATCTCAGAGCCAGGGAAACGCCGATCACGAGAAAAGGCAGGGTGCCATATTGTAAAATGACCTGGTCAATAATATCGTGCAGACAATTATATTTCGTTTCTAAGAGCTTGACAATTTTCAAGGAAATACTGATTGCGGTTGACTGTGAATTGTACTCGCAAACATACGAGATTATAAATAAACTGATCTGAGTCTTGGTAGACTCTACTACATATAAGACCGGCAAGCGATTGCGAGCAATAAAAGTAGATTGGCTGGTGCTCGAAGTGAGAGCACCAAAATCGAGTTAGTTTCGATTTTATTGGCTTAACGAGCAGTTATTAACGTCCCTAGGGTCAAAATAGACTTTACTGAAGAATTGAGAGATTGAACAGCACGAAGTTAACTTTTTTGTTTGATATTATATCTCGTTGAGTGTCGCGACTTACACCAGTGTTGATGTAGCCACAAACCCATCACTCACTGTGTTGGCGAGTTTGACACACAAATTATGCACAAAGGCATTGACTCCTCGGAACAATGTCTTGAAGCTCTCATACATTCAGTGGTCCTACGCGATAAAGTCATTTTGACAGCATTGTCGTTGGCTTGAGACTTCTTTACAGTCAGCTGAGGGAAGCATTTGCTGCCTGAGTCGCTCCTCATCATCTTTATTGCCCAAAACCACAGATAACTGCAACTTCACGGGCACGGAGGAATGGTAGACGGGCAATTTCGCCGTGGTGGAGTGGAAGATTTTTCTAGAACCAATTTTTTTCGAGAAGCTCTTGGCAGGTAAATTTACTTTTGCTTCGCAGCCTTAGACACAGAGATTAAATTTGCTTATAAAGTGCCTTCAAGCGCCAGTGGCACCTTGTTTAGGTCATTATCAAGTGACCTGGTCGACTGGCAGCCTTCATTGATGTCTGATTTATCATCGTTACGGTTTAATTGACATTTTGTATACGAGGTAAAGGGTAATGAATAACGCTCATCCATTTCCTATCGGAACTTTTCTATGTCTCAGTAGAGAAGGATGCGATAAGCCATTAAATAAAGCGAAACTTTTTTTATCAAAGGCTGGCTTTCATTTAAAAGGAGTATTACAAGATTTGTGCACAATAGGCATCCTCATACTGAGGTATTTCCAATAATTACTAAAAGTAATTAATAGTCTGCCCTTCTCTTATCAATTATTTAAAGGTACGACCAGAACACATATCAAACAAATAAATTTTCAAGCCACATTTAGATGCGCTAAAGATTAAAGTAGTGAACACTCGATAAATTTTGTATGATTCTGTGTGCTGAGCGAACCTGTCACAATAAACGCGGAAGATGATTGCAGGTAGCGATAATGAAAAGTCATTCATAATACGTTGTCAAATTCGAACTTTGAGGGGCTTAACCGACGTACTCTATGTAGCAATTAAAATATTAAAAATATCTTGTTTTCATCAATTTGTCCGTAGTTAATTTACGATAATTTTTCTAATGTTATTTAGATTTTAACTTAACTGTGATTAAGTCGGACGAACATTAAAAAAGCGAGTCAAACAAAAATTATCTATTATAGTATCCCATCCATAAATTAGATTTTTGTCTTAGCGACAATATAAAGTTTGGCTATCAAAATGGTAGGACATACCAAAAAAAAAATCGATTCTATTGTCATCGCGACTTAAGTCTGTAGCTTACTTTACATTATGAAATATAGAGATAAGGTCAAAAAAAAAAATTAATTGGCTGGATGAAGAATGGAATAGGTAAACAAATTTTAATCGTATAAATGGCATACATTTAAAGCCATTGATCTTTATCTCGAATCTGAAAGCAGACGTGTGGCTTCAGGGACACGAAACCATCTTTCGACAAGATCCTCGCAGTGGCACAATTACTTAAGCAAGGATTAAAAACGGCTTGCTGCGAGCTATATTAATTTGCGGAATATGGTAAGCACGTGTTAAACAGTAATCGTACAGGGCAGGGAAATACATGTTATACGCAAGATAACAAACACGTGGAAATAACACTCACTATTGAAGAATTGCGGAAATAAACACTCAATTCTAGTACTCTAGAGCCAAAATACTAAAATTTGGTAGTCAAGTATTGTCTCCATCATCAAATATTTGCTTCTTAATTACTACATCGACTGAAATGAAGTGAACTCCAGTCTTTCCTACAATAAAATCGCGCTCGAATGTCGTGACGGGTGATGCCATTGCCACATTAACGCAATTGATGTTCATTCTTCATTTCACGAGCACCAGATCAAGTCAGACATTTAATTCCACGATTCCAGTTGACCATGAAAAGTGCCTCCGCTTTCTCGACTTTCCTTGCAATGTGTCTCTATGTCGCCACTGACGATGTGCGAGCAAAACCTTCGCTTCGTGGTCTACAATTAAAGAGTGAAACTCAATTAAGCAAAGCTACTGAAACTAAGAAGGGTCTACGCCATCACTACGACGTTGAAGGTGTCACTAAGCAAGCCCATCCCATTCAGGCGCCACAACAAGTCCTAATATCTATCACCGCTCCGTCTTCGGTAATTGTGAGCTTAAACATCGTTTCATCATCCGACAAGAAGGCCTTAGCTTCACGGGTTGAAACAGTCACTTCAAATGCTCAAAATTCCAGCATAATGGCTCCACCTTCAACACTGCCGACTAGACGATCAGCGGCAACTCCTGCACTCATTCCACTGGCACCAAGCAGCCTTGCCAATGAAACTAATCACCAACCGGTATCAACTGAAAGGGAAATTCAAGCGAGCGATCCAAAGATCATTGAAATTCCAGTCTCGCCAGTCTTAGGCCACATGGGAAACGCATTCGAGGGTGATCTTGGTGTAAAAGATGACACGGATCTCCGTAAAAAGATTGACGTTTTTATCAGTGAAGCTGATGGTGACATATCGAAAATAACGTTCGGTGATGAATATCAAATGGATGCTCCAAATGGTGGCTATTATGGTGCTGGTATGGATAGCACTTTTAATGGAATCGGTGTCGGCAGCTTTGATCAGCGGATGATATTTGGCACGCACCATGACAGTGCGTTCAATACCTTTGGTCGTCAAAGCACGATAAACCGTTTTGGTTCGATTGGCAATCACGAGTTTGCAGGCGCAATTAGAGATCGAAGAAGGTCGGGCTTTGGAGGGGCTGCCTTAAAAAATATTGAATTTCACAAGTCCAAGAATGCATTTGAAAGCGACTTTAATCGCCGCGAGCGTCGGCGTCGTTAGTGGCGGACAATTTTGTCGAGTTTTGTATCTGTATATTCTCAAAAAGGATAATGAAAAGATTGTAAAAAATTTTTTTTTTGTGCCCTGATTCTGCTCTCAAAGTAAGTTATAATCAATGCGCCATGAGCTTTCAGCAAGAAATGGGAGATTACCGATTGCGACATCGACTACGTATACCAGGTGTTTTAACACATTAGCTTAGCAGTGCATGCTCGACAATTGAGCCTTTAACCTAAATTATCGCGTGTTTTGACAAATGCTTCCATCGAGGTTATCGTAAACAAACCCATTTTGTTTACGCGTCATTAAGTTCCAATCGAGAAATAATTGTGACATTAAATCGCCAAGATATCTCTACGAAGGAAATTGCAACAAAGTGTTATGCCACACTTGCGCTTCGCCAATGAAAAATCAAGTTTCTATATTGCCGATATTCACAATAATAATAAGTCTATACAAGACCGTGACATACCGTGACTATAGCATCCTCGATCGATAAAAGTAAAATTCTTCGTCTGCTGTGTCGTAATAATTGATCCATCCGGTGCCATTCGGCTCTGAATTGGCAAAATGCTCTTTCAGCACCAATTTGACGTTCTTGCCACGCTCACGCTGCGTAATTTGAAGTCTAAAATTGACTTCGTTGCAATTAGTTGGCACAGTCACGACCACTTCATTTCTGTCGACAAAAAATCGTCCACAATAAATGTCCCTACGTTTATTGCGCATGTGGTACTCAACTTCATGCGGACCCTTGAGCAGCATGCCATAAAGCACTATACCGTCACGTTGGAAGAAAAAGTAGCGGTAATAAATGCACTTTAAAATTGTTCCAGGGACGATATCCGTCCACATACTAAGTTCTGGCTTCTTGTAATACGTCACTTTCAGCCAATAAAATCCATTGTAGCGCACCCGAGGTCTGTCGTGGAACATGGCAAACCACGTTGCATAGCGCCGTAATCCAAATTTATTGCGTGCAACAGCAGCTGCCGCTCGTGGATTTTGTATGGGAAAGATGCGTCGACATAATGCCTCGAAAAGCACTTCAGAACGGGCGACATGCATCACTCTTTTGCACGTGCAAGAACAGAGCCCGATAGTATCTTCATCGAGCCATTGCAGGATCCCAATAAGCAAAATGTCGGCAAAATCTAAAAGTGTGTGGTTAGCATTGACGTTTTCTCTTTCTTCCCCAACTTCAGCGTCGTCGAGGTCGTCGGTTGCATCAAACACTCGAGTGTTTGAGCTCGTGTCCGTGTCATCTTCGTCTTCGCTATCTTCTAGCTGTTTTTGCACTGGCAAAAGCTCGTTTGAGCTCCTTTTGGGTCGTACTTGCGAAATTTTAATCGGCGCTGGATCGAAGAAGCGCTGCTGGTCTTCAGACTGCAAAATTTCGGCCAAAAAGTCGCGTCTAAAGATGAGCCATAAATAAACGACAAGTTAAGCGAATTTGAATGCTTAAGTGCGTACAGATTATTCAAGTAAGGCATACTCAAGCGACTGTTGTAGCGCGGTCTCGAGCGCTTCCTCGTCAGCGTCGCGGCCGCTTCGATGCGATGCCATATGTCCAACTTAATTCATGAATTTTAAATTAGATTTGATAATTCGTTTTCATGAGAAAAATACTTAGCTTTTGAAGTACATGCCTTTCATTTTCTACTATAAAAAGTCCATCTTCTGTATGAGCGCCTACAAGCTGCTTGAATTCTTTCAGTCTGACCTAAGCTACGGCAGCCTCTACGGCCCCGATCTTTTGGCCTTGCAATCGACTACCGTTGCTCATTTGTGATGTGCTCTTTGACCTGGAAGTGCACAAATTTACTTGATCAGCTACCCTTATTTAATTATCCTCGCACCCATTATAAGGTCATGCTTAGTGGCTGCATCATTACAATTAAGAACAACAAAATGTCTTTCATCAACCTGATAGTGATGCCTTACTAATGTGCAAGTAGATTCTATAACACTGAATTATCACAACAAATACTATAATGCAATTTCCAGCGGGTCTTTTGATAGTGGGAAAGAATTTTTTCACAAGAGCACCTATCACTAGACATAATGTCTCTACTAGAATAATCACCTGCGTATACTAAGTGGAGAAAATGTAGCTCAGTCTTCTTTTATAAGATCGTCGATATATGTGACAAAGACAGATTTTTTGTTTGGACCCCATTGCGTATGTTGATTTGATGATATTGCCATATTGGATACGGCACTGAGGCACATGTGGTCTGCCTAACGCAATTAATTAAATCCGCAATTTGCCAGTTACAACGAAAGTGGACAAAAACAGACCCAAGCTTGCTCACCCACTGCTTCAGCCGTTAAATCGCTCTTGCTCCGCCCCCCCGTTTAACGTGTCGTGCCGACCTAAACAGCTACCGAAATTTACGTCAACTAGACAGTTAGGCGCTTACAGTATTTGTTGGTAAGCTCATCCCTGCTAAACGACAAAAGTAAGTGCACTAAGTCTTATCAGAAGGTTTCGACTAAAATTGCTTTTAACTACACTGTAGTGAAACTTACTAATCAGGACGCCAGGCCGTACTGACGTAAGTCTACGAAAAGCTTAATTTTACGCGAAGTGAAAATGGGCATAGATTGTAGGCTGCACTTACACTGTATCCGGGTAATAAGGTACCTCTTGACTTGTGTTTGCTTAGGTACTACTTGCAGTAAATTCTTCTACTTTTATCAATCACTCTTGTGACTAAAAAGTCAGAATAAAAAAAAGAAAAAAACCAAAAATGTAACTTTTACCTGCTTAAACATGACGGGCGACCAAAGGGACAAAAAATGGCGCCAGACATGGCAAAATGCTGCACCATAAGCCGAATTTCGCGTCCGGCTGACGCTATTCTTGAAAAGGCGAAAGCTGCTTTGTTAGATTCAGACCGCAAAAAAACAAGATATTTGTTGCGCCCGCTTTAGCTGGAGTACCACAGCAGGTCTCTCCCATACGATGCCTTACAATGTGGATTCCGGCTAGAGAGCTCACGTCAAGTTTTTCTGATACGGAAATAATGACCTCACTCAATTTAACGCCGCAAACACCGTTGTGGTTGTCTAATTTGGCCCATCTTCGAGACTTTAGGGCTATTTGTAATGCTGAAATTAATTTTCAGTGCACCGATCGGGAGGTGTGCAGAAAATTGGGTGACCATTTGCGGTCGCAAATCTAAGATTTAACCTTATTCCAAGTACAGTCACTGGTATTATGTGGACTTTCAGCGCCTACTAGATGGCGCCACGGATGGACTCATTTATGACAGGTTTGCCCAAATAGGTGTTTATTACATCGGCTCATTTTGGTGGTGGTCTTCGTTCACGCAACCGCCGGGTGTATTTTAACCAAAAAACGCCACCGGTTTCAGCCATGCTGGATAAGCGGACCCTGCTTCGACAAATTTAGTTTTCAGGTCTCGAATATTCGGTGGTTCAACACCGTAACAGAGCCTACAATAACGTGAGGAAGGAACCAAGTCGCAAATCAGATGATGCTGGAAGCACTCCACCAGCGGATGACAATGAGAGCGACTCAAGAGACCATTCGGCAATGAGTGATGATTCTGGGCTGGAATGTGAGCCACATAGTGGGAATCACTCTAATTCAAAACTCGGTCCAGTCTCCTCAATGGAAGGCATTGAGCCTACAGTTATGGCTAGATCGAAATCAGTCTGGCCAAATGAAGGCGAGCCAAAATTTCCGGTGGGATCAATTACAGCGGCTGATTCTTCGCCTGCGCGCATTCTTCGGGCAAAACAATTGGTATTTAGTACCGTTGCCACCCCGACTGTGAAATTGCGGCGTTTACCTCCCTTCCAACGAGAAAATCCGCCTATTTCTTCTATAAACTCTTACGAATGGCTTCGTGAAGGTGTGGAAGGACCCATTCCACTGGACCAAAATATCATTCTCTGGTAGAAAACTATGGACCAACCTCAGTCTGTGGCGTCTTTTGTAATAGTCTCGAGGGTGAGCGAAATAATATTGAATGGGGCCTTATCCCAAGGAAATGTTGAAGATGTAACCCTTTCTCAACTCTGCACGGTCATTGAGGAATTCTTGGGATCTTTTACCCAAATTACTGACCCGGACATACTACTATCAACGGCCCAAGCACAACCAAGCCTTCACCGAGTTCTACTCGATTCGGAAGTGGATGCCAATTTTCACCACCTTCGGTCTAAGGCTTTTGGTCCCACTTTCCTCCGAGAATTGGGCTCACGTGACTACCCATCGTCAGCCGATAGGTCAATATCCGGCCGAGTCTCAGCACTTTACCCAAACCAGACCGACGTTGACTTCCACTCACTTTTGGGTCAATTATGCCTTTGAGCTGCGGGACAGCGTTTTGGCATCCGTCTATACTTCATCTGTGGTGATGCATGCAGCATTTTGTATGCGCCAGGTGCTCCTAGATATAAAATTAGATTTTACGGCCAATCGGTTGTCTGAAATGCCGCGGAAAATGCGACAGCTTTTAGGCGCAAGCGAATTGTTGGAAAAACTTAGCATTATCAGAATTCCAGGAAAACCAGAAGGTCTATGGGCTCAGTTTCGGAAAGCTTTTTCTACAACACGAATCGTATTTGCAAAAACCTGGCGTTCTGGTGGTTGAGACTCCCGTGGAGGATATAAGCAAAGCATGGCCAATCCTTGTGAGTGCATGGTTGTCGAGGTTTCAGTTACAAAACAACTGTTCGAAGTTAGTCAGTCTTATGCTATGGCTATCATGCAACATTGTCGCTGTTCGTTTGGCGATAGGAATTAGGGTTGCTAAACCTAGGACCTTCATATGTTTAGGTATGTAATTTGTTAGCTTCGATACTGTCAAACGCTGTTTGGCCCTGCGATTAGACGCAATAAATGGCCTTATCCATGGTGAAATACACTGGTGTTGATGAGGGCAGGAATCCGGGATATAAAGTGGACTAAAAGGTGCTCGTAGAAAGCAGCAATAGCCGCCGCGAATGCCATGACAAGCGTTAGACATGCTAGGACCTACCATTGTGCGAGGAGTAGAGTGAAAAATGCTCATAAGACACAGCACGCGCTGCATGTCATGACATTATTACCTCTAGCTAGCGTCGGTGTGGCCCTAGCATTGCATCACTCTATTTACTGAGTAGAGCTCGTAGGAAACAGCGCTTGCTGCACATCGTTAATTGCGTATTTGGCTTTATACTCCACCTTTAATAATTTTGCTTGAGCTAAGCAAGATTATCATGACAAAGCTTGAAAAAAATTGTAAGGCCTTAAACATAGGTAAGGGTAGTTTAACCAGAAGGAGAAATTCATCACTACTGAACAAAGAGAGGATTAAGCTATGGTCTTCTGGTATGTGTATAATCACTGCAATGGGGTTACACAACAGGACGTGAGCAATGAGGTATCAAGACAATTGCCCACTATCCGGTAAAAGTGTACAGGAGACTGCAACTTTCACAATGATTATGTGCTTTCACCCTACCTTTACTAATCAGAAAATCCTAAAGCATTCCTTAATAGCAGTTTGAGCTTAGCGCTTCCATAGACCGTGCTGTAGCTAATGAAACCAATATGCACCAGGACCCTTCCATAATGGCCTTGTCAAAGAAAAAATTAACGGATCCGTGCGCATCCTGAGCTACACTTAAAATATTGTCCAATCCATCAATTTTGGCTTATTACACAATTCTCTTTATCTACAAATTCTCAACACTAGACCAATAAAAAAAGCGCAAAACGTTAGCCATCGAGCTATTTCCATCAAAATGGACCCGCACTTGTACCAGCAGGTTCTGCTGGCCATCCAGGCGAGTCATTCGCCCTTAGCGTCGCCCAGTGACCGCCAATCCGCTTATGTCTTTTGCGAAGAATTCAAAAATCGTACCGACTGTGCTTTATACGCAGTAACACTGTATCGTAGTGGAAATAAAGGCGATGCATTGGAGTTGTCAACCCGGCAGCACTTTGCGCTGCATGTACTAGAGCATTACGTGCTAACGCGCTGGAGCTCTCTACCCATTGAAGAACAGAAATCGATGCGCATTGAGCTCGTATCGCTCCTATTACGTGACAATCAACCGGAGAACGCAGACGATCCGGTCTTTGTACGCGAAAAGAAGGTGTCACTTGTGGCTCAAGTTGCTAAGCGACAATTCCCTCAACGTTGGCCAGAATTGATACCTGAATTGGTGCAAGTGTGGCAAACGAGAAGTTGCAGACAAGTCGAGTTGGTATTATTGATTCTACGATCTTTGGCCGAGGATTGCGTCAGCAGTTCGTTCAATACGTCGATTCCACCTGCTCGGAGGAAGGATATCTTACAAGGCTTGAATGTTTGTCTGCCACAATTGCTACCAGTGGTATACGAAGTGTTGGAGAAACAATATACCATGTATAAAGACACAATGGCAACATCAGTACAAAAAAAGTGGAGCCAAAGATTGCTTCATGCTGCAATGGCGATGCTGAAGGAATTTCTTGAATGGATGCCGCTGGAACGACCTTTACATTCAAGTACAAATTTCATTCTGGTCGCCATTTTACTATTAGAAGACGGAGAGTTTCGAGTCGATGGAGCTGAGTGTTTGGAAGTGTTCGTGACAAGAGGATTTGGGAAAGAGAACCGAGCTTTGATGCTTCAGAGCATCAGTATGATCATTGAAAAGGTTGAGGCTCTGGATTTGACGAATTTGGAACCGCATTTAGAAGAAAATTTGCTTTTTCATAAAAAGGTGAACGATTTATTGGTGGCGTGGGGAATGTGCCAATTGGAAACTTTACTCGATCATTCTGGGGAATCAGAGATGACACTATTACGTGTGATTCTTCAAAATCTGAGCAAATTATTTGCGCATCCGAGCTTAATTGTGACGGAAGCGCAAATTATATTGTGGCTGATGATTTTAAAGAACAAGACACTTTTAAAACAAGGAAAAGCGTTTTTACCCGAGATTTTAAGACATCTTCGTCAGGTCTCGTTTGACAAATACTTTAAATTGGGCTCGCCCGAGCGGGAACGACCTGGACCGTACGAATTGGCGTGTAAGTGCAGCAGAGAAGAGTTTGACGACCACGCAGAGTACATTTCGTACTATGGCAATTTTCGGGGACGTCTGTACGCTCTAATTCGACTGCTGGTGCAGTTAGATCCAACGGTTGTCCTGCAATCATTGCACGAGCGTTTAGTGTTTGTACTGACGCAGTATCGTGTAGGAACGGACCATTTGAAGACAGATCGTGGCTTTTGTACGGATGTGAGTACCACGTATCTGTACCACGAAGGCATTTCGTCATTGATTGATTGTATTGTCAAGCAACTTCCTGCTCATGCAATGGAACACTCGACGAATCATCAACTCTTGCAAAGGATATTGCAAGCCATTTTAGCTTACGATAGTCCCGATCCACTGTTAAAATTTCGTCAACTGCTTGTTCTCGCCTCCTTTGCCAAGTACTATGTGCTCGACGGTAGTACTCTCACAACAGTGTTTGAAATGCTATTTGCCAACATTGATTTCGTCGTGTCTGGTGAAAGTGTACACGGTCGAATGAGTAGCAATACCTTGAATGTCCGACGACGAGCACTGTCGTCTTTGGTATCCATCTGCCAAACCATTCCGGCACATATATTGCCAGTCCTTCCCGTCTTGTGTACAAAAGCGCAAGAGTTGTTTGCTACTGATCGTGTGACGGACACGGAGGGAGTGATGCTCTATGAAATGCTAGTCTTGGTATCTAACTCGATGGAGAGTCACGACAAACGTGTGCAGTTCCTTCAGCAGATTGTGCAAGAACCACTGACCCAGTGGACGAGTCAAGATATGACGGCACTTGTGAGCTCTTCGCAAAACATTGTGAACGCTGTCGAAGCGGCTGGTAGGGATGAAAAGGTCAAGAAAGGACTTGGAATGATACTCAAGACGTTGACGACTTTGTACGGGATTGCCAAGCGAGCAGGAATGACGGTGTCAGGTAAGAAAGTGTACGACACGGGTGCATTCGATGGTGCGTGGCCACATTTATTGCCTAACTTAGTCAGGCTAGTACGCTCGCTCCATGGTCTTCAAGATGCGACCATGAAAGACGCGGTATTGAAAAAATCCACTGCTTGCTGGCTACTGAGCGTTTCGGTGGATGAATTGGCGCAGTTGTTGGGAGGAAAGAATCAGTTGGATGAAGAAGAAGTTGCCAAGTTGCCGGTGGCTGCAAAGTGGTCCAAGTGGCACAAAAATGTGCGGGATATTTCGTATCATATAATGGGCGTTGCAGTGGGTCAAAAGAGCTTTTATCAGAACCCTCAGGTTGCCACAGTGTTGCAAAACAGTATGTTCAGTGACTTACATTTGATGGAGCATCGACACTTAAAGTGTGCTCTCGCCTACGTGTATTTGCCATTTCTAAAACATTGTCCAAGAGAAATGTACGCATCTCTTTTGGATCCTGTACTCACGACATTGTTCAGTCATTTTGCTCAGCGGGCCCGTATAATTTTTGCGTGTCCAGTCATAGGAGAGAAGCTTCAGCCGACACTTTGGCACGCACTTGTGATTGGAATTGAAGATGCGAAACAGGAAATTGCGCGAGAAAAGATGACCTTAGAGCTTACGCGTCAAGTGATGGATTTTATCGAGTACGCAGTGGATCCAAAAAGTGTTGTAGGTACAGACACGGACAATCCCAAACACGTTACGAGTGCAGATGATGCCGTGCTTCGTGACTACATTATAACGCAATCGTCTTCACTTCCAATCGCAATTGTTGCCGTTTTGGTCCAAATTATTTGCTGGAAGGATACATTGACTTGTCGAAAAGCGGTCCTCGTTAGTGAGAAGTTGGTGAATACCTTATACGCTGACGTGAAGTTTCATGAACTTTTTGGTCGTGATCTGTTTACAGCTGCGCTTCAATGTATTTTTCGTGAACACGTTGGCCACGTGAAGGAGGATGGACTAAAGTGGGAAATTATCAACTTGGCGCGCAACATTTATTGTCGACTCACGTTAGGAATAATTCCAGTGGAAGAGTGCAAAGGGATCGACCCATGCAATCAGCCACATCGTCCTGAGTCGTCTCTCTGCGCAATTCCACGTGAAATTCTCCTCTCACTTCCTGACGTCACTCGTGAACAAGTGGGGAATTTGGATACTCTATTACGTGAGAAACACAGTATCAAGACGCAAAAGAACGCCTTCAAGGAACTTCTCGAGATGCCACTCTTGGCGATGCAAAGGCAGCAACCACTTGTGTCAGGCTCAGCATCGCCATTGACAGGGATATTAGGCAACACGAAGGAATCAATGAAGAACATAATGGATTTGCCCGAGAAAGTAGTTTTCACTCACAAGGTGGTTGAGGATCAGATCAAGTGGCAGCAAGCGCAAAGTGTTGATGTAGACTTTCAATCTCTCTTTTAGAACGATTAATATACCTCGATTATTGCAAATTTATTCATCGTAAAGCGCTGTTACAATACGTCTTGATACTCCATGATTTTATCGCTGATAGCGAGACCGTACTTGTCGTTATATGCAGCCACATCACCCACGTTGTCGTCTTCGCGACACCAATATAACGTTCGTTCTAAATGGTACATTAATGGCGGAGAGATGTAATGAAACGCAACACTGTCAGGTGCAGCCGCTTCATTTTTCGAGCGCAAGCCACCAATGTGCTGATGATATTGTACGCCCCAAAAATTTAGTCGATTCGGATCGGCAAAAAACACGCCTTTGGGTTTGTCCGTATGCCAACGCTCACGTCCTTGATGGTCACGTGTATCCCATGGAAAGACATTGTGCCACATCATGCAAAACGAAATGGACGCATCGTCGGGCAGCATCGTACTATATTTGTCCGACAGGCACGTCCAGTCGGACAAGATGCTGACGATTTTGTCCAAATACAGGCGATTCATAGCGTACCCTGGTCCACCCGAATTAAAAACCCATCGGTCCCACTTGGACCTCCAAATAGCTTCCAAGGAGTCATCGACAATGTAATAACTCACCAAGTCTTGGGTTAAATTTAACCGGTGTCCCATTTGCATGGGTTCTTGCTTGTACGCTTGCATGATCTCGGGTCGACCAAGGTACTGTCGTAAATTGTCCATGATGACGTAAGCATCGTCGTCTGCTTTGTAGAACCAATCGTACTCATGTCGAAAGTGGGTATACACATACCGCAACGTGGCCTTGTGCTTTTGCCACAAATGGTTGTGATCAGCAATGACATCCATTTTGATTACACTATACCGTCGCTCGCGTCGAGTATTTGCCCCCACGACGATGGTGTCACTAATGTTGCTGAAAAACATGAGCTTGTCACAGCGCTGGCCCCACGTGTCGGCTACGGATTGGGCACGAGTCGTGTGGTGCACTGAAATCGTGTTGACGAAACAGAAAATCTTGGCTGCACGACGTTGTTGCATCCAAGGCTGCTGTGCCTCGACTTTGACCAGATTTAACATATAGCGAGAGCGATCGACGTCCAGTGCGCAAAGATCGGCTTTTGAAAGGCCAGTGATCGGGGATCGCAAATAGTTTGAGCTCGCGGAGACCGAAGCATTAAGCTTGAAGAGCTGCGAGCACTGGAAGAGAAGAATGACATGAGAATATGAAAAGAGGCGCGAGAAGGCATGAGCAATAACGCGCGTAGACGTCATGTCATGCCCAACGTAGTCCTATTTTTAATGTACTGTGTTACTGACGGTATATCAGCATATTTGAAGGGTTTCTATACCATCGGACATTTAATTAGGGAAAAGAATAATCCAACTTTTAGCATAGGCGTAATAATTGCACCTATTATTGGCAAAAACGCTCCATATACAGTTTATCCTTAGTCATGCTGCTTATGCGGCGCTTGATATGTATACCCCACAACACTTCTATGTTATTTGTACATACCCTTCCTAGATATGAGTTCCAAGAATGTGATTCATTCAATCTACGTGTGCAGTGCATAGACAGCAGGATGCGCCTCGGTCCTACAATAACGAATTGCGGCGATAGGCATATCAGTCATGCACCGTAACCCCGAGTAGATCGTTTGCCTGCACTTGGAAAAAAAGCATGCACTACGCTTAGACAAGACGGAGAGCCTAAAAAATAAATTTTGGCATCGTTGAAGCATAAGCACATAAGCATGCCGATCAGTTGTATATATTTATGCCATGCAGGGGCTTTGGATCATTCAAAGTTTCTCAGTATGAAACCGGTGTTACTGCTGGTAGCATGAGCCATAAAGAGAAAAGGCAGTTTTGAGAGCTGACTTTAAAGCAGCCATTGTATCGCATTTTCGAAGATTTAAATCACATCCAAAGGCAAAGGGACAAGCATCATTGTTTACCCTCAACAAAAGTTACTTGGTCATTACGATATCCAAATAGGCAGCAAAGGGGCCAAGTTGATTTAAATTGACCAAGCTGACACTTGAGATGCTAGCTTTGTCCTCACCATAGATTGGCCTCCGCGTCTTGGATGCCCCGAAATTTAAGGCTGCGCCTGTGCTGTGGGCGGCAAGCCAATGGATCACAAATGGCTCAAGACCTAGCACGTAATTTCTGAAGTTGGAGGGAACATATTTAGAGTAAGGGGCTTAAGAAGCTGCTTTTAAATAGCTTGAGCTGCCAAATTCGAGTGCGATACGCCCCCTCGGTAACCCCTTGTGGCAGTGTCATGCCTTTAACAGATATGACGCGTAGTAGAGTGCACTAAGCGGTCATTCTGTATATGCCAAGATTGGAATTGAGTTCTCACTCAGGCTTTTCTGGACTTTGCCAAACGCCTCACGTTGTCAAATTTTTGTCTTTATCATTTCCTATAAAATCGAATAGTAGCTCAGCTACATTACCATCGAAGGCCACGCTTCTGATAAAGCACACTTAAAATGTTTTTTTCCGCACCAAAATTGCATTTATCTGCACTTTTTTCAAATTTTGTTTGCGTGAATGCACTCAAGCACTGATCACAAGCTATTGGATAGTTTCTCAGGTAAACAAGATCCTAGAATGGCCATTCTCTACATTGCGGCGAGGTTCATGCGGCCAAAGTTTACCCCCTCCAATGGTCTACGATCAAGCGATGAACTCAACAAGGGGAGCTGCGAGCGCACGGGCGAACAATTCTTTGGCGATCCATCGGTTAGGGTGCCTTAGCCTACCGACAGAATTTTTAAACAGCCTCATCGCCCAAGAGTTCTACCAAAATGTGCTACATTTGTCCATGTAGAAGGTCTCTATAAAATAGCCAAAAGATTGCATGGCTCTCAGCAACCTGGAAATACCTTAGTCGAAGAGATCACCTATATCGAGAGCCAGAAGGGAGAGGTCAAGTTCAAAGACAAAATAAAGCTCGTGGGACAGTGCATTGATTCAGTAGCACAGCAGGTCAGAGCTGCAAAATCCGCCCAAAGCTTGATACCGACGCAAGTCACCGAAATTCCGATGTTTTCACTTGTTGTCTACTTTTGCTACGTAAGATTAAAGTGCTCGTACTTTAACGTCATCTTTCAACCACCGAATTGAGAGTCACACATGCTTCCTTCTAGCCCAATCCTGAGAGTTGCCGCGTGATGCACAAATTTGGCGATCTACCCGTGAGAAATGCTCTTTCTCAAGGCAACAGAGCCGATAAAGAAGAAAATGATCTTCGGGATGGACGATACTCGAAAGGCAGGCCATGGCACGCTCGTTTTCTTAGCGCATCGCAAAGGCGCTTCGTAGTATACTTATCGCGTGGCGTGCACGAAAAAAGCTATTAAGATCCAGTGTGCTAATGCAACCATACGACCTCTACGCGTGTGATACTAGCGCTGCAACAATAGCCGTTAGAGATTATCTGTCGTCGTAAGACTGAACGACAAGGATTAATTCTACCCGGTGATCAAATTTCGTCACTTGTGTAGGTCAAATCAAGAGTCTATCTAAGAATATGAGGTGTAGCTTCAAGATGTTACATACTGAAAACTGACACCTTGGACGAACTACTCTATATCCGCGAGCTTGGGCTACGATTTACGCATGTATCGGATCTTGGACATTTCACCTCCGCGATGTCTCGACTTCAGATTAGTGCGCGGGAAGCGTGAGTTGCAAGCGCAGGTATTGAGTCACTGTTACCATGTCCAATCTGAAGCCGAATGATCGCAACCTACATACGAAATATTCCTCGCTTATTTCAAATTGCAATGGACTTCAAGCATTTGGACTAGAGCCGATCCGATCACACCCACGGCATCTATGATGCGCCATTTACGATAAACTTATCGTGCCAAAGAGGGCGCATCTACTAAAAATACTCTCCTAATGAAAGTGATGATTAATGTACGCTGTAGGAGGCCACTTGCGCCTCAACCTTGCACGAGGAGGAGAGCCTTGATTTCGAGCTTCATACCGCAACTTGAAATCTTGATGGAAAAGTACCTCACGTTTGCTGAGCTGAAACACTGAAAGTATAAAAAACGCTAGACTTATCATTTAATGCATCCTCCCTTTCTTTAGGCTCAGTTTAATAGCGGTCAAGACGTTCCCTGGACAATTGCGTCTGATTCTTCGCGCTGGCTCAAAGGCACTCCATTAAGAAGAAACGGCCATGATCCAACTAACCATACACGATAAGTGATCTGCATACACTGATCCTACTCAAAATATTTTAGGCTTCCTCGGTGAGTAGCATCTAATTTGTAGCAATAAAAGTATGCTCAACTCAAACCGAAGTTGGTGGCTGTGCTACGAAAGAATTTGACGGATCGGAGGCAGATGGACTTCAAGGAGAAAAGCAGCAAGTAGTGATATGAAACACATCCGCATTTTAGACATGTATACATCACAAAGAGTCAATTTTTTTTGACTGCAAAGCTTTGGTCTCACTGTCTGAGACAGCGGCTTTTGTGTTGAATTGAAGCGAAATCACAGAGGTGGCATTCGATTGATTTCACCCAAAGCACATATATCACCAAGATATGAGTGGTCCAAAAGTCCTTTAACAAGGCCGCTGAGTGGCATTGAGTTACGAGAGTTTGACGCATGTTGTGCGAGCCTTTAAGGCGCATCACACGTGCGCCACGCTCGTCATCGTATCGTTTTGTATTTATGAAATTGTCTTGAATCGGCCATCGTGCTATTAACTAAGTTAGAACGTCATCTCGATATGTGCCATTGTCTCTTCATATTTGCGTCCTCCTTCGCACATGGCCTTGGTTAATAAGTCTTGGATCTTGGTAAGTCTTAACGGGTATATTGTGTTCCATACCAACATCTACAACGCAAGTTAATGTGACGAATTTGCACATTACCTTCCATATGCGCGACTAATTGTATGCGCTATATATTGCTCTCGAGATTTGCACAAGCGGGCAGACTCCGGCTTTTCCGGGTGAGTTCCAGACCACTAAAGCCCTTATGGACCTAAAATTGCGTGACCCATGGCCTCCACGATCAAATTGATCAGCGTGCATCTCAACACAATGTTATCGATGTGCGTCAAGAAGTCGCTTTACTATGTAATGAATTTAAGGCTTGGCCAGCCGCTAAAAGTCATCACTGTGGAACAATGAGCATCGTACGATCACCCGTATTGCTTGGTTCAACGCTTTGAGAAGGTGCTAGGATTTCCTTAGGACTCGTATGAGACTCGTTTTCTTCAAAATTGCAAGACTCGTTGAGACGCCCCGCATCAAATGTTAAGCACATTAGTTGTTTGGAAAGGCTGGTCGTGTACGCCAGCCCATGTCCTTACACTATTTGCTAATACGGCGCTTCGTTTGCTTGACAAATACGGACTCATGGTGGATTATAGCTTCTAGCAATTTTTGATATTCTAGACAATAAATTGAGAAGTTTATCTTTCATTTCTGCTTGATTTTTTTCCTGCCAATCCATCGTGTTTTATGCCCTGCTAAGTTTCATCAGCCGACTTTACACGAAGTAAGATATAACATAGTTGGGCTAAAAGTCAGAGACCTGTGAGTAATGTTTTTACCTCTTCCTCGCTAATTTTTAAGAACTTTTGCATTGAAAAGTTTTCGAAACCCGAGGGTTTTTACAGCGGTTTGTTTAGACGGGTGTAAAGCCCCAGATACTTGAATCATGTAGACTTAAACAATATAACTTTTGGGTCCAGGAATGTGACGTCTTAGCTCAAGGGAATCTTTAAGCACACTATCGGTCCGTTACGACTGACAGTCTATCTAAGGATGATCCAGTGTAGAAATCAGCCGGCTATCAGTACTTAGAATGGTGTTTGCAAATTGCAGTGGAAATCTGCGGAGTACTATTCTGCACGATCGGGTTCAAATTGAAGTATTTAATTCTGTAACCGTACTGATTTTTCTAGTTCAATTAGTGCTAGTGCATCACCTTTCTCGAATTGTTACACCATTTATAATCATCGTGCTAGAACTTATTAAGAATATGCCAAAACTCATAGTAAATCGCAAATGTCTGGAAACAAAATATCAAAGGGGGCCGCTAATAAGCCCCCTTTCCGCTATGTAGCCCCCCCCTCCTTAATGCAGTACCTCTTAGCTATAATAATGATTACGATTAGCTGGAGCGAACACCATTCAATTTGGATGCTTTGTAGAATACAGAACATTCGCAATGCAAAAAACCTTGCACGTATGGAAGCTGATAGAATGATAACGATCGCAACAGAAGATTATTGTTCTAAGGAGCAAATAAACAATAATTTGGCATGGACGAGCAATCAAACAAGTACAAGGAGACCAAGCAGAGTGTCCTCAAACCTATGGAAGGAAGCTGATAATTTAATAACGATCGCGGAAGCAGGTTCATGATACGTGCAAGAGAACCTTGTATTAGGTTTAGGGTTCTGGGGGCGGCTCTCAATAATAAAATAAAATTGTCATGTCAACCAAACATATTTGTAAAATGCTATGCTTTTAATTCCATGAAATTGAGAGAAAATATAAAAGGCTTGGTTTATTTCAGTAGCGTTCTCCCCAAATAATGTACAAAATGCCAGTGCCGCTTGATTGCCTTTCCCGAAATTACGTTTAACTTGATAACTCTCCATTTTGATCGGGTGGCGATAACTTAAGTGTAGGACTGGGAACCTTATTGTTCCACTCCTTGACTATATAGTTGTACGTGGCCGTGTATGTATTGTAAATTAGTTTCACTCGAATTTGCTCCTTTGACACCCCTTTCAATATCAGTAAGTGCAGTAACTGCTTTGTCTGACAGGAATAGTATGTCCAAGAAAGATACGGCAACACTGTTTCAGTGCACATATCTATAGCTAATTGATTCAGCAAATTGTCGTTATAAGGACTCCTTGTACATAAGAGAATTAGATAATATATTAGACACCCTTCCCGTGATAGTAATGTCAATAGCGCACCAAATCATTTAGCAGTAAACAGAGGTAGAGCAAAAACACGTAATACGATATATTTTTTGGGCTGTGCAGCGCAATCAAACGCTTCATTAATTCAAAACTATCATCTTCTTTGTCCTCATCATCGAGACACAGCTCTCGGTTTTTCTGATAATCTGTGCGGATTCTGTCATTGAACTTACGAGTCTGCTACATACAGAACGCAATACCTAAAATAGTCAGGCTGCAAGCATTCAGTGTGCCGTCAAAGCTGAATATGATTTACTTAAGGGACTGAAGTGGGCTTCTTGCTGATTACGTTGCTGTAAGCGAAGCTGCGAAGTAAGTGCTTCTTCAGTGTTCGTTGCGAATCACGGCGTTGAGACGCCATCTAATTAATTCATCGCATTAGTTTCCAGGATTTCTTCCTGACGTAATTATCTTGCAATTACAACACGCACAACTGCGCACGCGAGCTACTATAACACATTTCTGCCACGTGCTGCATAGATCTGTCGTTTGCTACCAGCTATATCAGCAAATCAAATCAGCGCGTAGCGACTTGATAGATAGAAGAACTTAGTTTACGGTATGGTTGAGAGAGCTAGGATCGCTAGTTCAACCAAAAAGATTGGGTAAGGTTTTTTTATACATCACTATTATTTAATCTATATCCTGTCCATCGCTATCAAATCATTCCACCCATTTTCTAATTTCCAAGGACCCTAACGAGTGATCATGCAGGTGCTTGTCTTAGTGCGTACTGTATCCATCTGTCTTGTTGGAGTGAGTGCTTGTTTCGCGTTCGGTGCAAGTGCAGGGCAAAAGGAGAAGCCGGATACTAATATTCGTCCCTCCATGACGACTACTGGGTCGAGAAACGACAGCGTTGCACCTGAAGAAAGCAATGCTTACATTGATAAAATCAATGAATCGAGAGCTATAACAGGGGGGCGTGTCGGCAAGCAAGTCAGTCAAGAGCTTTTAAACATGAGCCTCACGCTAACTCGTACATCGTCATCAGTGCACAACATCCCGAGCGCTGTCGAGCGGTTCAGAAACGCGGCAACTTCTAAGGTAGATACCATGATAATTGCCGTGGCCAGGCTCCTTTCACACGCAAATTGGAGACATTTGATTGAGAAGACGGAAATCTCTTGGGAAGTCGATTCGATAAGAGAACTGGTGTTGTCCCACTGCTTGGAAGCCCGAGAAAGCCCTGCTCATACTTTCCGATACATGAAAGTGCATCTTTATTCGGGAGACACGCAAGAGCACGACCCGAGGCTTCTCTGGTGGTTTGACTATGTACAAGAGTACAGGCGTTTGGGCAGCTTGGGTACGATTGAAACGGCCAAGAGTGACACAGCCACAAGTCACGCAGTTTTTGACGACAAGGAGCTATTTGCATTCTTGGTCAACAAATACGATTTGCAAACGGGAATGGCTACGTCGTCAGCAATTCTCCCACCAAACATGACGCCACTTGACTCGCGTCAACGTGTAGTAGCACTCTTTGAATGGCTTCGGCGCCAATCGGGTCTAGAGAAACTGGCTGAAGGCATGCAGTTGTATCTGGTTTCAAAGGCGCATACCGAGCAGCTAGTGTTTCATGAATGGTTGCGAGGCCGAGTTTCGCCAGAAATTGTTTATAAAATTTTGCGTGTTGACTCCCAAGCCAACGGTGGCATGTTTTCTGTGTGGCTCCGGTATATTGAGATGTACTGGAACAATGTGTTTTCCGGTTCCGTTAAAAAATATTTTTACTATGACGTATTTCTTCGATTTTTGGCTAATAAGTCATCGTGGAAGGGTTTGATGAATTTGCTAAAATCAAATTTTTTTCAAGAGGTGTTTGGCAAAGCACCACAACATGGCTTCGGAACCCACGCAAAGAATTTGCAAGCGATGTATAAGAGATGGCAATGGTTGTATAGCGGCGCGTCACCTCGAGACATTTTCAGAAATCTAAGTCCATCGGGGAAGTTTGAATTCGGTGATACAAAGTTCTTGCAGGGATGTTTGTATGTTCAACTTTACCGAGCGGAGAATCGATTTACCAACAAAGATTTGTTCGATGTGTTGAGCGAAAAGAATACGTTTAAAGAAATTGTGCAACTGTTTCTATGGCTTCTGGAGTACTGGGGCACGCAAGAAATAGCACTTGATATGCTCAAGTACATTGCCGATCTCCCGATCAGGCAAAACCCGCGCGTGACTCAACCATTGCGACAGGCGAAACATGTTCTTCAGAAGAAGCGTAAAAGAAGTCCCTAAGCATCTAATATTGAGTGCTTTCGACATCAAGATGAACGCATTTGGCGATGCTTGTGCTTTTGCTGTCGTTTAAGCTTTAAAACGTCAAGTAGGCATTACATATATTCCTAGCATACGAATTTATCTAAAAAAATTAAAAATCGACGCTCTGTATATAACAATACTTAATGATTATCGTAGCTACAATGTTAGGCCTTTTGTTAATCACTGTATAGATTAACTTTCAACTCAAATTGATTTGTTAGCGATGGCGCTGTCGATTGAAAGAGATAACAAGATAACAATTGAAGTTGAGCCAAAATCTTTAACAATCTTGAGACTCTGATGTGGCTATCTGCCTGCTCTGTACCAATTGCTATAGTGATGCTTAAAAGGTCAAGATTGTCTTGATGCGACGATCTTGGCAATTCTGACAACGACACCGAATGATCACAAGTCTGAAGTTTGTAGCTTTGAACTGTATCTACCAGACTAAAGTCATTATTTAAATTCGTCTTGATGATCCCGCGTCTTTCCTTTCTTCGCTGGAGTCCGCTGCATCACTGAAGTATGCATGTTCATGATCAGGTACGTGTTGGCATACAAAGGCGCGAGCGGCTCAACGAAGCGAGTTGGAACACTGATCGAAATGTAGCTTTCATT
The DNA here is from genome assembly GCA_003676415.1 of Plasmopara muralis. NCBI lineage: Eukaryota > Oomycota > Peronosporomycetes > Peronosporales > Peronosporaceae > Plasmopara > Plasmopara muralis. The sequence continues at coordinate 103,357 of RCHQ01000091.1, read as the reverse complement.
TACCGCTCGCAATGTGGGCGGCTTGTCAAAGATTTAGCAATAAAGTGTTTCAAGCCCGTCATAGTATGTCGATTTCATCGTAAATTATAAAATGTCGGGCAAATATCTGAAGTGTGCGTATGCTGACATTTTCTTTCACCGTCCAATTTATTATAACATAGTCCAGTGCCATGATCGCTGTGTCGTAGCTGGTGGCGTCAAGATCGTCGCATCACGACAATCTCTACCTTTTAAGCATCACTATAGCAGTAAGGGCACAGTCACATCAGAATATCAACGGTGCCACTATGAGGTGGTAATAATCAATTCGATGTAGGATTGAATTGACAGAATGGTGAACATGCTTGCTGTGGGCCAAAAATTTGAGTCAAGATCGTATGCACTAGCACTAAAATCGCTTAAGGAATGCTAGATACAGAGCGTTAATTTTGAGTAGCTGTTCGATAAAGTCGTTTAAGCTAGCTAAAAATGGGAAAAATCCTAATGCCTGAATGCGTTTTGAAGCTGAAATGACAATTGTGGAACAAGCGTCGCCAAATGCGTCCACCTAGATGTCTAACGCGCTCAAAAGATGCCTAGGGATAATTTTTACGCTTCTTCTGAGGAAGGTGTCCCTCCCGTTGCAACATTTGTGTCACGTGCGGATCTTGCCTGATCGAGGGATTCGTAAGGTACTTAAGCATATCGGTTGCTATATCTTGCATGCCCGAATACTCCTGAAGCCATCGAAAGAGTCCTTTAATCTCTTCCAACGGATTCTTTTCAAGCAACAAATCAAGCACTTCTTCGTTGGTAAATTGGTGTCGCATTCGGTAAAGATCGACATACAGAATTCCCTGCAAGAACTTTATATCTCCGAGCTCAATCTTTCCGGATAGACCGAGATGTCTGAAAAAGCCTTGAGGTGACGCACCGTTATCCAACCATAGCCATCTCATCCACAAGGCTTGTAAATTCTTTGCATGAGTTCCGAAGCCATATTGTGGCGCCTGGTTTAACATCTGATTAAAGTAATTTGACTTGAGCAACCCAGTCACATGGTTCCGCGAAAACTTTTTAGCCAAATAGCGAAGAAATACGTAGTAGTAGAAGTAATGTTCATCGGAGCCTGCACCCACATTATTCCAGTACATCTTAACATACTTAAGCCACAAAGAAACTATGCCACCGTCATCGAGGGAAACAACGTGTAAATTGTCGAAAACACTTTCTGGCGAAACTCGAGCTTGCAGCCATTCGTGAAACACTAGGTGCTCGGTGTCCGGCCTTGATGCCATATACAACTGCATGCCTTCAACCAATTTCTTTAGGCCCGGTTGGTGTCGAAGCGATTCAAACAGTGCAACTACTTGTTGCCGCGAGTCGGGTGGCGTCATCTTTGGTGAAGGAACTGCTGACGACATAGCCTTTGTCATCTGCAAATCGTATTCATGAACCAAAAATGCAAATAATTCCTTGTCGTCAAATACTCCGTGACTTGTGGCCGTGTCACTCCTGGCCGTTTCAATCTTACTTACGCCACCCAAATACCTGTACTCTTGTACATAGTCAAACCACCAGAGAAGCCTCGGGTCGTGCTCTTGCGTGTCCGTAGTCAAAAGATGCACTTTCATATATCGGAAGGTATGAGCAGGGCTTTCTCGGGCGGCCAAGCAGTGAGAAAACACCGACTCTCGTATTGCACCGATTTCCCAAGGTATATCCGCCGTCTCAATCCAATCTCTCCATTTTGCTTTTGAATCCAGGTTGGCCAAGTCATCCAACATATTATCTACCTTATGTGTTTTGACCCGTTCGACTGCGCTTGTGATGCTCTCCAATGTATGACTTTGCGCAAAGCTCGTGTCTGACAGCTCTTCAATGACTGGCTCGATAGCACGCCTCCCTAATATGGTTCTCGATTCATTGTTCTTGTCAGCGTAATTATGGTTATTTTCAGGTGCAACCGTGTAGATTCTCGCCCTCGTCGGGTTAACGGATGCCATGGGGGAGCGACTATGAGTGTTCGGCTCCTCATCTTGTCTTGCATTTGATCCAAACGCGAAACAAACACTACCTCCAATAAGACAGAGGGATACAGTACGTACTAAGGCAAGCACCTGCATGATTGCTCTTAATGAATCTTGCAAATTAGAAAATGGGCGAAATCAATTGAGAAAAATGATGAAGCATATCCGATTACTTTATCTCTTATACATTGACCGTGCATTTCCGATTGCAAAGCAATGGCGCGAAGCTTGAATTGTACTATGTATAGCGCAGATAAATACTGAATCTGGCTCAATAATTGAGTCGTGTTAAACGAGCAATTCTATGCCCAATCTATCAGGCCCAATCTTCTCCCCAAGCATATGGCAGGAATTCTCGCGTTTCAAGTCATTAGTGCTAATCTCAATGAAGTGCAGCGCTGTTATATAAAGTTGGTTTGAGCTACACATAAGTATTAGTAGTACTACTAATAGAATTAGGAGACGTACACATGCTAAAAATAGAATTATTAAAATTGTATATAACCTTTAGCTTTACAGTCAAAGCTCTATCCTCTTGGCTCCGTGACTTAAATTGAGCACAATCATATTCAAAATCACATTATCGGAAAAGAGATGAGCAAGTGCCAAACAAATGCCTGCTATAAAATCATACAGTGCATACTTTCATCATATACGCTATAAAAGATAAGATCATGTGCATGATGCATTGCCTATGCGGAATGGCGCAAGGACCAGCACAATCTTGAGACACTTGTATTTTAGCCACAAAGTCTTTGTTAGCGCATTGTAGACGGGCTATAACCAGCAAACGTCCTGGTTTTCCTCCATCTTCGAAGCTAGAGCCACAAAAAGCAACGCTTATGGAGAGCGAGGATTAAACTCAAAAAATTGAAAAAGGTAGACATTCATGATTGAAGTGAAGTACGATGATAAATTTGTACAACAGGGAATACTGCAGTTACAAATTTGATGACCTGAGAGGGTCTTAAGTGAAAGAATTGAGCTGCGAATTAATTGAGTTGCACAACATACACATGACCGCTCACAAATACAGATAGTACTCCAGTCATGTTGTGTGTGACGTCACCGACAGGTTTGCCGGTAACGCATTATTCCCAAAATACATATGCATTGGTACTATCGGGTTGAAATTATTAAAAGTCAAAAGACCTTATTGGATAAAAATAAACTAAGATGTGTACAAAGCCAGATGGAGTGAAGGAGAATGCTAACCTTTAAGATGGTATCTGAGGTCGAAAAAGCGGTAAGAGGAATGTCCGATTTACGAGATTTAGCCTGATAGTAACCCCAAAGTAGGTCCATGCACAACAAAGACTTCAGGGCATGGCGTCAAATGTGACTTTCTTTCGTGACATCGGTATCGACGGCAAGATCGTCGCTAATTAGCTGACAATAATCGTGCACAATGCGTCAATCGCCAGGCTTCGTTAGTGCTAAGAAGGCAGATGTACTTGCCTGCTTAAACCATCTCTTTGGTTCATTCTTGGACTGTCTTGCGCTGTATAGGGCTTACCTGCTTAAATCATCTCTTTGGTCCATTCTTGGATTGTCTTGTGCCGTTCAAAACTCTGGCGCCATCGTTTGACGAACTTCGGCCTGGTACCAGACTTAAGTACTTTTTTCTTAATTGCTTCCCGTACTTAAGGTGTTTCGCTAAGAAGCTCTGTGCGTAATACTGTGTTCGCATACTTGCGTAGCATTTCGTATGCCGATTTGTCCTTAAGCGCTTCCGATCCTAGATTCCTGAAGCGCTCAGCCTTCTTAAAATCGAGAGGCTTGACGACGAAGATAGCTTTATTGTCTTTGCCGTGAGCAAAATGTTTAATGTGCGTCGATTCTTGACGGCCATGGTGGCCTTGTTGCCGATGATAATTAAAATTCTCGCGGCTCTAATCGAGGTGAGTCATGCGTCAACCAGCAGCACACCTGGCCGGACATTGATTCTGCGGTTTAAGTTGATTTGTCGCGTGGTGGTCCGTGTCAATGCGAGGAATTATGCGCCCTGAGCCAAGGTGATATTTTGCTCACGAATCCACATCATGCTAGTGATAGCTTCCCTGTTCTCAGTAACGTGCATGACTTGGAACGTTTCCAATGCAAACGAAAAAAAAAGTCTTTGCATACTACTGTGCATAATTCGTCGGGGGCGGTAAACAACTTGGTTGTACCAAGGTCGACCTGCGTCATCTCACTATTGGCCACTCAGAGCAAAAGTCGCTTAACCAAGTGTTCGGACACAACGTAAGGACTACATTCATTGTCAATAAAAATGGTGAGAGGTCACGTCCTTAAAAGCTTGAGCTTCTTCTTCGACGAAATCATACATTGCGCCTCTAATATAACAATTCGCTTCCTTATGTTGAGGGGCGGTACATTGTGGATATATGCGACACGTTTACTAGATTCTGCCGATTTGATCCAGTCGTCGCTCTTGTTCCCTTTCTCCTAAACGCTTTGGTTTCTGATGTTGTGACTTGTTCGCACGATAGCCTAATTCTATAGACACCGTCTCGAACGACTACGATTTAGTCTACACGCGTAATAGAGAAGTTCGAAGTTGGAGGCAAACTCAATGGCATCTTGAAGAGAATACAAATTCTCTTCTTGATTATGTTCGCGGTTTCTTCCCGTGATCTATTCAGAAAAAAAGAGCCCATTTTACACTGGTTTACACGGCAGTTAGGGGCATCAAGTCCTGAAATTTAGTATCCTACTCAAAAATTTTCTTGGTTCAGGTGAAACATCCGCTTACAAAGATCATATTCGAAATTGTTGGGCCTAAAGCATGCGCGCAAATGGGTTTTGAATAGTACCCATGTCTTTCGTGTTCATGCGTTTGCAGTACACGATACTCATTTAGTACAATTTGCCTTAATTACCTAATAAGCGTCACAAAATCTGACGTCTCTGTTGTCATCAAGTTTCGCTGATTGGCATAATGCTGTACCGCTGCAAGGATTCATAATTCAAAACTTTGCCAAAACCCTCTATATAATTAGAAAAACCTTTCTTATTCTGCTTGCCTCCTGACGCGTAGAGAAACTCGAAGCCCCCGTTAGCCTGTTGCTGTATAGCTTGCATTTGAGCTAGCACCTGAACTGCCATTGCTATTATTGCTGAGTGAGATGCAACAGTAATTGCTGCATGGACAGTGTGTTCTCTCCCGTAGCGGCAGTAGACGTTACATTAGCCTAAAGCGTTAGGAATACTGGCTATTGGCACTTGCCGCATGTTGAGGATGTCTTGGGTTCGGAGATGGGCGATTAGCCGTACCGCCTCTCTGTTAGACCATACTTGCTAGACTTCTCAGTGCTCTATGTGTAACCTACCAGATTTTAGATAGATCCTCAAGGATCAAAAACGAACCTGATTAAATTTTGTTTTACAGTCTACGCTATTTGTATAAATGGATAGCGTGGTCTAATGAACCCTCCGAAAGCTGTTGGGATTGCTGAATACGACATTTTAAATTTTAAGTGCTTCGCGCACTAAGTTCCTGGCGCCTGAGTCCTTACAATCCTGAATTTCGTTTTGAAAAGTTGGAAGAGCTTTAGCTCTTTCACTGTTGTTAACCACAAGACCTTTTTTTGGATTGTTAAGCTGCTCGTTAGAAGCTCTATGGTGTTTATAATCGGGTTTGCGATCTACAAATCTTTCGTTGTTTTATACAATGAAGTTGAGCAAAGAAGCTTAGCAGTAATGAATGTGATCGAACAACGCCAAGTGGATAACTTATGCAAGGATATTTTCCGTGTCTTCAGCATCGAGACAGAGGTTCACAATAATGCAAATGCACTGTACCACAGACCAACTGAATGGGTTATAGATGTTTGTACAACACTAGCGTGCAACCACGCTGATCAACCACTGACCCTTAAGTTCGTGCTGGAAACGTTTTTCTTTCGAACCAATACTTTCCACTATCCGTCTCGTACGTAGCTCTTGCTCACAAACAGGGTAATTTAACTCAGCTGGCTTTATCTCCAGACCAGCAAAAGGAATTGAATGCTCTTTCTCTCAGTCGTTTTAGATAAGACTCCCCGGATCGCAAAGTTTGAGGCATCCATTCGTATACCAACTGATCTCGAACTGTTGAAAGACTTTAAACAGGTGGAAGCGTCAAGTGACGTCGAAGCAGTGTAGTTTATCAATTGAGAGCTCGATAGTTTGTCAAGGACGTTTTTCTTTGTATAGTCGTGGGGTGGTCGAGCAAATCGCGCAAAGTCCTTGCAAAACATTGAAATATGGACTGTAGTGCCTTAAAAGCACTTCATTTGCATCATTATCTTGAGGACAGATCATTCTGCGATGATCTTATTTTTTGTAATTTTCTTCGGACGCCTATTTGATCGGCAAAGTCTCCTTGGCATGGGGTCTCATTCTCGCAAAAGTGGCTTTTGACAAATTGATGCAAAGTTGCTGTCTTCACATCGCTTGAGTTAACGATTTAAAGGCGATGAATGGTCTGCAACATTTCCATTTCGTGTGAAGACGTAAGTGTCGTCAAAGACGATTCTCATCACATCTTTTGATTCTTCAAAGACTTTATGCAAAATCCAGTTAATAGCACTTAGGCGTCTGCTCAGTAAGCATTCGATGGATGGGATCCACCTGCTGAGCTGTAGTAAGCCAAGAATCCAAAAGAGCGCTCCATTAAGTATCACTTGTCAATTTGCTATAAGCAACTGATACTCCTCCTTTTTCAACGACTTTGCCCCACTCGCCGCCCAAGCCTCGTCCGACGACCGACCTACAAAGAAGCTTCATCCACGACTATGTTACATAGTAGCACTTGTTGTGTCGAGTTTAAAGCTCAAAACAAGGGTGCTCGTGGTCGCATAGTGAGTAACAAGTCATTCTGTGATTAAAATATGCCTGGAATATAGACCTACAATACATCATCAAGAAGCTGAAAAAGAAGATGGTGTGCCAAAGTACTCATTGCAGGGTAGTATTCTGCATTATTAAACTTAGCGAAGATGAGACTCCACGACTGTATACTATATACGACGAAGATATGAATAATTGCGTCATCTTTGAAAATTACAGTTCTGTATCGGGAGGCCACTTAGAATTAATTGAACAAGACTTTTCTGGCCGTACGTCAAAAGTAAAATGACCAAGTACATCCCGCGCTATAACAACACTTCCGATACGCGTCAGCACAACAAGGCTCGCCAAACTAAATTAAATATTTAGATGATCAAAGAGGCAGACAATTCGACATTTAAGACAGCCGACGATAGTGCAAAAGCCACATAGGTCTTTATGAAAAAAATATTTGAAGGACCATGGCGTATCAAAGACCATTGTGTCCGACAGAAACGCCAAAATTGCATTCAAGTTATGGCAAACAATCGTGTCTACTGTGAAGACACAAATCGATTTGGATTTGGCCTTAAGTTACAAACGGAAAGAAATAACCGATCTATTGGAGATTACCTTTTAGGTTTCGTCAACCCAGCACATAATAATTGGGATGTTTTTTTGCATTTAGCTGAGATAGTTCATAATCAATGCGCACACATTACAGTTGAGTTTTTATCGCTCGAAGCGGATCTAGGATAAGTTCTTTATATGCCGGATGATGTGGCATCACATCTAGAATTCCTCACGCTGGAAATTAAACACAAACAATTATACTGCCTCAAAAAAAGTATACTCACGGTCACACAGGACCGTACGAGCGATCTCAATAGCACATGAAGTGCTATCACGACAGTAATAAAATCCACCAAGACTTTTGGGTTGGCGATTATTGCTTTTGGACGGTGAGAATTCGAATGGCCATCACAAAGAATTTGCTCATTCACGCCAAGATATATTGGCCCATTTTCGATCGTAAAGAAATTTTGCAAGATTTCGATGAGTTTGGAGTTTTCAAAGGAATTTAAGTTGCATCCCGAGTTCCACACTTTGCCATATCGCAAGGACTCCAAGCGTTGGCAAAGGTTAGATAAGTTCATGTTGGACGATAGCTCCGAGGGGAAAGTTTTTTAAGCCGTAATTTTTGAACGCCGTAAGTACAAGAGAAAGCTAACTGTACAAGGTTTAGCGGCTTCGTGAGATTAGTAAGGAAGCGACATGAAAACCCGTGGAGAACATATAACAATTTTCTGACTCATCGACCTCTATCGTAGCAAGAGGCGAGCCCAATCTTTTAATTTTTGAAGAAAGGTCATGTGACATAACCGTCGTCACCGGCAAGTTTGCCTATAATGGCTAGTACTAATGAAATCACATTATTCCCAAAACACATGTACATTAGTTCTGTCTATAGTGTCGGATTTCAAACCAGAAGCAGATTCCACATGTCCATTACCATTATACGTCAAGTGTTTTTATGGGGCAAGGATGTGTTAATAGTCAGATGGAGTAAAGAAAAATGATATTTTTTAGGATGGTAGCATTATATGGCTGAGAGCCATAAGTTAGGCTGTAGCAAAACATAAATTTGTAAGAGCTCTTCTTGATGTCCCTTCTTGATTTGCTTTAAGCAACTAACACTCTTTCTCCTTCACCGCCCTAGCCGCACTCGCCGCTCAAGCCCCGTCCGACAACCAACCATCTAAGTAGGTTCCTCCGCAACTGTGTAATGTTGTGCGAACAATGTTTTTTGGCAAGATAACAAACATACAACAGCTAACGTGAGCAAGGGAAAAGAGCGACATTTCAATTTTACAGTAAATTTTCTTGCTCCTTCTCTACAACGTGATCCAAAGAAAGAAGACCCTGTGCTCAAATGTTCAGGAATTGTGAGACCTATCCTATCTACACTATATGAAAAATAATCACGAATTTCGTGTCACTGATTAAAATATCGATCCAGGATCAACACTTTTTGTAAGTGACGTAAGAAATATAGCACTTCAAGCTTTACGTGTGGGCTCCACGACGTTCACTTTCGGTCAAGAAAAAGCATGACTAATAAGCTCACTATGGCTGAGTAAGAGGCATTAATGTGTTGGTCGGAGCGCTTGCGGTGTGAAAGTAATTAAACTGTCGAAGCTTCGGCAATGCAAGGAAATCATGACACGATTTCAATGCGGCAGTGAGCACTTAATGTACTTAAAGCTCTGAAGCATATAAGGTCCTAAATATTGGTCGTATTTATATAGCTTAGAGGTGGCAGTACTTCCGAATTTATAAACAATTGTGCCCTTTTGCTTGAATACGACAGGACATATCGTCAAGCATCGATATGAGCATCGCTTTTCATTGTTACAATTAAGAATTGAGTTTGAGTAACAAACAAAAGCCGTGGAACGATGCAGTGTAATTATATATGATCTCCGCAAATAAATCTGCAATGCGACAGATTGTAAGTCAGCACGTGCTGGCTGAAACATTTTAAAGTTGTGTGCAGCCTCATTATACTTCAAATCTGAAAGACGAAGACTTAAAGTTGGGGAATGAAACAATGCGACGACAGTGAAGCTGTGGGCCTTGTTGGAAACACTCTTCTCTCCACCGCAATACTCAACCTTCTATTAGCCTATCGAAAAGGACGTATTTATCATGCTCAAGCGATTATGTTCGGAAATCCCTACGAGGAACGACCGGGCTTTTCAAGAAAAAGCTTTTAAGTCACTAAATATTGTCACATCCTTACAAGGTGTAACAACGAGCTAAGCTTGTATCGAGAATCATAATAACTTCGCAAAGCCCGATTTCCATTTGGATGTACCCATATATAAACCGAAACGACTTCTTTAAAGGGATAGAATTTTTATGTAAAGAGTCAATGGAAGGGTTTTTTAGCACTTGAACATTGTAATATTATAGTCTACTGTTCACTTCATCTTGATATAGTTCATTGAATTTTTCAACATATTCATGTCCCTTCTGCGCAAGATGCTGAATGGATTCCGTTGCACCTAGTATCACCTCTTACGGCATTTAAACTTCTTGCGAAAGTTTTCGATCGCAATGAAATACCTATCGCATCTATCAGACGCACAATTTGCGCTTTTTATAGGCCTGATAAGGCGGCTACACTTGCAGCCCTCCCTGTTACCATGAAATGCACCGCAGCGCTTGATCTCTAGTAGCATGACTTATTCAGGCATCGCAGGCTCCGGTATAACGCTCATAATGGGTCTAAGGCTCTTAAAGAGGCGACACCACCCCTGTTTGCGCTGACTGCGCGCTGTCACTTGTTTTGTGAGCCCGCTTTATCGTTGCTATAGTCTACTCAGATGTGCAGCTTAGATAGTGAACGATACTAAAGCAACTTATTTATTTTTACCTATAAATACAAATTGTACTCAGCCTTGTCTTGGTACTTCGTTTTCTTATAAAATAAATCTGAAGACTTCAATAGTGAGAAAAGGTCATGCCATCAATCTTGTAAAAAGTAAGCTACAGCACCAGCACCTACCGATTTTAGCAGCCGGATCACCATAATACCAATTCCTTATCTTATGTAATGAGGTTTCTCGAAAGATAAAGGGTGACAAATTTAAATTTGCTCTGTTGACCATACTATCACCAAATTAGCAACAAGAACACTTACGTTTAATAAAGACCAAAACAATTCTAGGCCTTTCATCATCGAAGCCAATCACTTAGTCGCGTGACCTAATAGTCTTTTTACTTGGAGGGATAAAGACCACTTCAATGTTTTTTAAGTTGATCCCTTAAAGAGACTGCGTCAGAAACCTCATCCTCTGACTTTACTGTTGTTTAAGAGACAGCATCTTCAAGCGATGAATGCTATGAAAAAAATTACTGGATTACCTTCTTTCGTCAAGGTTGCGTAAAAGCATCAGACAAATGAAATGACAACGCTTTCAAAATAATATCAACGTCTGCAAGACCCGTCGCCAGACTTATTGAATATGCGAAAGTCTTTCACAAAATGTCAGAAAGTCGATGGCCACCGGAGATCAAGACCCGACCTGGGATGCCTTTGTTGACAAATAAGACTATACGATAGTTCCTGGTACACTTCGTAAGTGATTCAGTGGTCGAAGAAACTAGTGTAGTGGGTGTAAGGCTACGTGACTCGCTTAACGCCGGCTTTGACTCAGGTCGCCATCCCACGGAAGATCCAACGTTTTTGAGGCAACAGATTCGACAAAAAAGAGGAGGATCTTTCGGATGAGCATTCTCATTTATGCCAGGCCAGAGTACCGAGCAGTACGCTCATCTGTTTTATGCACCACAAGGGTTTTCTGGTGACCAATCTTGGCGTGGCATTCTTGGCAAAATAACTCAAAGATTTATCCTTAAACGGCGGCCATGCGAGTGCTTTCAGTACCTTAGCAAGAATCGCTCAAAAGTTTTCACTCAGCGCCATAAAAGCCTGAAGACAAGATACAGTATGGAAATACTACCCAACACTGTCACCACCGCGTTGGTGTCATAAATATTTTTCTGATCTTGGATGAGCCTGCAAGGTGCTACGACAGATAGCTAAGAGCCATAGACTAAGTACATTACGTCCAAGCGCTTGACGTACAATTTACTTCATTGGTAAATCGGAATCTACTCACCTCCGAGATGTCTTGACTTTGGAATGTTGCCACTGGACACATAAGTTTTGAGCGCGAGCGCGGTGAAGGAAAGCGATACATTGACGCCGTTTCAGCGACCTTGTGCTGAGGCTTACGGCTGTCAAGGGCTATAAGTCACGTGGCGAAAGAAATTTATTCCTTCTCAAAGGGCTTAAAGGTCTAGAGATGCACCAAAGCAACAGCTACCAGACTACTTCGTCATGCGCGTAGATCAGGTCGCACAAGAGTTATCGCTCCTCATAAAGAAGCCGCAAGGACGAAGTAAGCACGGCGCTTCTTAAATTGTCGACACCAGCACACTTCCAAATTCAGTGTTTAGTAAAGCAAAGGTGCTTTCATTGGAAACAAATGCCTGCTTTAAGAAAGCGCAGTAGTCCTTTTTAAGAGAGTAAAAAGCTTGGAACTAGTTCCACGACGACTGCTCGATGAATGTGGAATAAGAAGCAACGGGCGCTCGAACGTAAGCTCTAGGCTTGACTGGCCACTCAAAAGCGCACAGTCTCGGCCTCTTTGCCTTATGGCCGAGACACCAAAGGCTAAAAGTCTTTCAACAGCCGTACGGTCACTTACCAATAAAGTTGAGCACGGGGACAACGTACAGTACCGTCCCTCTTTTTTCAAAAAATTCTCAAACTTAATACCGAAACGGTGTCCTGCCGTCCATGGTCTGTTTAAACGAATGATAGGACCTCCAGACCCTCGAGCAAGATCACATCGCTTCACAAAACATTGTCGGCTTCCACTTGCAAACACGCGACGAGGGTCTTAGTGACACTTCGGAAATAACACGAGGCTCGAGGTCCCGATTCTATAAGGATTCTCTATTTGTACTCAATTTTGTATTCTATCCGATGCATTTTTTCAAGACTTTGAAAAGTTTGATGAAAGTCACACATCACTGAGTGTGTATGATCTTTAATCGGACTAGGGGAATCGACGTGTGTAATGAAGTGCAATTTACAAGGTATTGCTGAAGATAAAAAACTACCGCTAGAAATAGTAAGTTCATTATATCTGAAAAAAATCGTTACTCAGTCTGATACTTGCTTCGTTATCATTGACAGCGGCCTGCTTATCACCAGTTTACCTTTTAGTAGCGTGGCATTTACACTAGCTTTATTCGCATTCACTTGCGAATGATGAGGAGTGATGCCATGAAAACTAACCACAAGAATCATGGCAACGAGGACACAGAGTGCGTTTTGGCGGCAGTGTGCTAAGTGCAAAAACTCTTCTGCGACGCTTGCTACGTGAAGCTTTATTGCTAAGCCAATCGCGAAGAAAACTATCGGTTCATTGTCTGTGAAAAACAAGGACCCACATCTTAAATTGTATAACGACGTTTTATTTACTCTAAAAACAACAAGGTAAACAAATATGAAGACTTTCAACAAAGGGTCTGTAAAAAAGCAGCTAAAAGATGAGACGAATGATAAGTTATTAAAAAAGTGCTTGTACGTTAAATGATACCCGGATGCGAGAGTGTCCGAGAGGTACATGAAGAACGCCAACTAATGGTCAATGGTGTAGGAGTAAAGTGATGATAGCTATAACTACATCGACAACCCAAACGATCTTAATTATGTTGGGCAGGTGTACGAAACGCGCTGGACACGTTTGACCAAATGTGTCGGTAGTCTGAACTACGGGCCTGGCTTGGGCTATGAACTACCACAGTATGCACAATATACCAACGATTGAAAGTTTGACAAGAAGCGAGTCCTTGCGAAGAATGTAAGGATCAATCATTTCGTTGTTGCGGACAATGAAGACGCCATCGGATCGCTGTACGTGAGGCGTGTTGCGTTTACATCTGTCTACCGCAAGTCGGTTTTACGAAGATATTAATCTTAAAAATTAGTACAGGTTCAGTATTGCATGTACTAAAAAAAGACGGCATAATACCAGAATTTTAGACAGATCTTTTTTCTTCGCAAGATATTTGGATTTTGTCAAAACGTTCCTTATCATGCTACAGTGGTGCATGAAAGTCAAGACGTCTTGGCTGTGCAAATACTGATAAGAAAGGAAGAACGCAGCCTTAGCATCAAGACAATTTTCGCCTTTACGCGTCACCATAACGATCGATGTAATAGAGGTAAACAGATCGTAATGTCAAAACATCAAGGTACTTTGGCTAGGAACCTTAGTATCTTATTTAACCAACAACGATGATCAACAAACCAATTCGATATAGATTTATATTTTATGCTTGTTGAGGGCCTAATATTGTAGTCACGATAATATGCACTAGCATTTAAATCACCGAGAAAGATGATACGTACAGATCATGCAACTCTTTTTTAGCGAATTCGTTAGGCTAGTTGATATTAAAAGACCTACATGGTTTTTTGATGCCGAATCGACAGAGAAAGCACAAGCATCCCCAAATGCGCCCACCTTGACTTCGAAAGTGCTCAAGAGATGCTGAAGAACTTCGTTGACGCTTCCTCTGAGGAAGTTGTTCCTCTCGTTGCCATGTTTGTGTCACGCACGGATCTAGCCTGATCGAGGGTTGGCAAGGTACTTAAGCATATCATTTGCTATCTCTTGCATGCCCGGATACTTTCGCAACCACTGAAACAAGCTCACAGTTTCTTCAAACGTATGTTGTTCACTCAACATGCCAAGCAAGTCTCTGTTGATAAATTGCTTTTCCGCTCGGTAAAGATTGACATACAAAATTCCCTGCAAGAACATTGAATCACCGAATTCAAACTTTTCGGATGAGCGTATATATCGGAAATAGTCTTGAGGTGCTTCGCTGCTTTCAAACCATAGCCATCTCGTCCACAATGCTTGCAATTTTTTTGCGTGAGTTCCGAAGCCATATTGTGGTGCCTTGTCGAATACCTGATAAAAAAGTTCTGAGTTAAGCAACCTCGTCATACCGTTCCAGGAATGGTTTTCAGCCAGAAATCCAAGAAATACGTCGTAGTAAAAGTATCGTTCATTGTGAGCTGACATCATATTGCTCCAGTACGCCTCAACATATCTGAGCCACCGAGTAAGCATGCCAACGTCGTCATGGGAACCAACACGCAAAATGTCGAAAATGATCACTGGCGATACTCGAGCTTGCAGCCACTCGTGGAACATTAGGTGCTCGGTGTTCAACATTGATGCCATATAAAACTGCATGCCTTCAGCAAGTTCCTTCATGTCCGATTTGTGTCGAAGCCACTCGAATAGGGCCGCTACTTGTTGACGCGAGTCAAGTGGCGTCATCTTAGATGATAGAAGCGCTGACGACGTGTCCTTTTTCAATTGCATATCGTATTTGTTTACCAAGAAGGCAAATAGTTCCTTGTCGTCAAATATTCCGTGACTTGTGGCCGTGTCACTCTTGGCCGTTTCAATCGTACCCACGCTGCCCAAACGCCTGTACTTTTTCACATAGTCAAACCACCAAAGAAGCCTGCAGTCGTACCTTTGCAATTCTGCAGTTAAAAGATGCACTTTCATATATCGGAACGTATGAGCAGGGCTGTCTCAGGCGTCCAAGCAGTGAGATAATACCCGTTCTCTAATAACATTGATCTCCCAAAAAATATATGTTGTCTCGATCAAATCTCTCCATTTTACGTTCGCAAGCAGGTGGACCACGTCTTTCGTCATTTTATCGATCCCACCGTATTGAAGCTCCTTGACTGTGCTCGTGGTGCCAGTAATGGAGACGATGGAATCTTAAGTCCAAGCGCAAGGCTCGTTTCTGGAAGCTCTTTACTGATTTGCGCGATAACACGGTCTCCTGACATAGTTCTCGATTTATTATTCTTGTCAAAGTAATAATCGGTTTCTTCAGGTGCAACACTGTAATTTTTCGCCTTGATTGGGCGTCCCTCCCCCTTACTGGGGGAGGGACTGTTTGTGTCTGGCTCCTCACCGCGTCCTGCTCTAGAGCTGAGCGCAAAACAAGCACTTATCCTAACAAGGCAGATGGATACAGTCCGCAAGACGAGCATGCTCATGTGTGTCACGTACGTTTCGCACGCAAATTAAAGAATGGGATAATTGGTAAAACTGAGCAACCTCCAAAGTCTCATTTTTTTATTCAACGATGCAAAGGCTGTAAGCGTTGCCTCGCTAAGTATGCCGTTAAAGCTGATTGTGGTTTACTTACGTCACTTGATTAGATTTCTCGCTACTAAAAGCGAAGCTGTACAATTCGAACACCAGGAGCTATGACGATTGATGAAGCGGTCTCAACAATGCAGAAAAATTCTAGTACAGCCTCTATTTCTTGATAATTAAATGCGCTAATAAGTCACATCTTTTCGCTGGCTACGTTACTTTAAGCGAAGTTGCGAAATAGAAACACTAAAAGCTCTTTGAATTGAAAGTTTGGTCTCGAAGAAGACAATAGTACTGATTTTACGAGATACAAAGATTTCGACAGTACTGCTCTGGATTAATTACCATTAGGTTGCGTTATCTAATATTGTGTATTGCATGCTCATACTCAATAATTTCTATAATAACTCGTCCACCCATTTGTTGCTTTGCAAGCATCCCAACGAGCAATCATGCAGGTGCTTGTCTCAGTACGCACTGTATCCATCTGTCTTGTTGGAGTCAGTGCTTGTTTTGCGTTTAGCCCCAGTGCAGGACAAGGTGAGGAGCCGGACACAAATAGTCGCTCCGTCATGACGACCATTAGGGCGAGTAATTACAGCGTTGCAACTAAAGAAAGCAATGTTTACATTGACAAGAACAATGAACCGAGAACTTTGTTAAAGGGACGTATTAGCGAGCGAATTGAGTAAAGAGCTTTCGGACGCAAGTTTTGCACTTAGTCATAAACCATTTCCAACGCGCACCATCGCAAGCAACCGCAACACCAAAGCAATCGAGCGGTTCGTAGCCGCGACACCACCTGAGGTGATTAGCATGATCAACGAAGTTGCCATTGTCCTTAGTAACGCAAAATGGAGAAAGTTGATTGAGGCGATGGATATTTCGTGGGAAGTCGAAATAATAAGAAAATTGGTGCTGGCACACTGCTTGAAAGCCGGCACAAGCCCTGCTCATACGTTCCGATACATGAGAGTGGATCTTATGCATTTTTCAGCAGGCAAGCAAAGGTACGACCCCAAGCTTTTCTGGTGGTTTGGCTATGTGGAAAAGTACAGGCAACGTGTGGGTGTCGAGGGTTTGATTCAAACTGCCAAGAGTGACGCGGCCACAAAGTACGGAATATTTGACGACAAGGAGCTATTTGCATTCTTGGTAAACGAATACGATTTGCAGACAGAAAAAGCCACGTTGACAACAGTTGTTTCACCTAAGATGACGCCACCCGATTCGCGTTATCAAGTAGTAGCACTATTTGAATGGCTTCGACAACAACCGGGCATAGAAAAACCGGCTGAAGGCATGCAGTTGTATATGGTTTCAAAGTTGAATACCGAGCAGCTAGTGTTCCGTGAATGGGTGCAAGGCCGAGTTTCGCCAGTAATTGTGTTTGACATTTTACGTGTTGTATCCTATGGCGACAATGGCGTGTTTTCATTGTGGCTCAAATATATTGAGATGTACTGGATCAATGTGTTTTCAGGTTCCGATGAACAATATTTTTACTATGATGTATTTCTTAGTTTTTTGGCTAAAAAGTCTTCGTGGAACGATGTGGAGAGATTGCTTTACTCAGAACTATTTTATCAGATCTTTGCAAGGTGCCACAGCTTGGCTTCGGGACCCATGCAAAAAATTTGCAAGCAATGTTTGTAAGATGGCATTGGTTGCATAGCGGCGCGTCACCTCATGACTTTTTCAAAAATTTGGGCCTATCAAGAAAGTTTAAAATTGGTGATCTAAAATTCTTGCAGCGAATTTTGTTTGTTGATCTTTACCGAGCGAGAAAACAATTTACCAACAAAGAATTGTTTAATTTGTTGTGCGAAAAAAATTCGGTTAAAGAATTTGTGGGACTGTATGAATGGCTGCAAAAGTATTGGGGCATGGAAGAAATAACAAATGATATGCTTCAGTACCTTACCAAAATCTCGATCAGGAAAGATCCCCACGTGACGCAAACATTGCAACGGAAGGAATATTTACCTCAGAAGAAGCGTAAAGGAAATCCCTAGTCATCTTTTGAGCGCTCTCGACATCGAGGTGGACAAATTTAAAGGTGCTTGTGGCTTTACTGTCGTCTTGGCTTTGAAACGTCATGTAGGCGTTACATTTATCTCATTATCAACTAAACTGCGTATTGCTAAGGCTAGTGGATATAATCGCTACTACACTATCAGGCCCATGCTAAAAGGTCAAGAATGTCTGGCGCGACATTCTTGGCAAATTTGACTATGAGACAGAGTTATCGTAAACTCTAGACGTTGTTGCTTTTGACTGCGTCCGGATTCAAAGTCGTATTGATCCTGCGTCCTTGTCAAAATTCGTCACATTAGAGTTTACTCTCACTGTATCATTTGGTGTACAGAAAATTAATACCCATAAGCAGTCAATGACAATGTCCTGAATTTTTCATTTGGGGTTGAAATTTGCAAAATAATCCCACGCGCGCGCACTATACCCAAAATTCTGATCATACAGTAGAATCAACTATTTTATTGCATTCGTGCACTATGCGGTGCTCAAAACAATTTATCTCTGTGGAGCTTTTGACAAGCCGCCCGCATTGCGCGCAGTAAGCGCGCAAACCCATTTTTGCATAGGATGACAATATATCGGTTCAATCTTGGAGATTGATGAAATTTGAAGATTATGTTATGAGGTCTATCCGACACGTTGTCACCGTAGACAAGACTTTATGAGCATGCACTTTCAGCTAAAAATTACAATGCTAATGTCGCGACTTGTCTAAGTGTATGTCTGGTTGCGATCACGCTTGCTAGTAACCTTTCTTCGACAATTTTGACCAGATCTACCAAAAGCCTCGCGCACCACATGTCATTCAATTGTGAGCCGAATATCTTGCGAAGAGCATAAGATTTAGAGGAAAGTATGTAAACTACACAGAGTCCGTTCTTGATTCGATAGATTTAATTATCTAGTCATTACGGTTGACATTGGACAGCGTGGCTAAGTTGATAACTAGAGCAATCGATCGACAGGTAAAATGGTTTGTATGAGGTTGGAGCATAGTTTTCTTCAGTGTATATGTTCCGCTTAGGTACGGATTGCAACGCATGAATTAGATTAGATTTATATATCTAAAGCCTGCATATCAGCATTTAAACTTTCTATTGATCGTTTTATCTAGTTGCAGCTACATTTTATACTTACGTACTTGCAATTTGCTATCGCTACATAGCGTCGTGTCTGTTACGAATGGCTACAAATGTACGGATACTTAAACTACGGCTCGGAGTAAAAGCGTTGATCAGGCTGAAAATTTATTGCAGCGCTTTAGGTCAATTCAAAAATCTTTTGTTCGGGAACGTTGGTGTCACTATCTATCAGGGTTCACTCCATTCTTTCTCCAATGATCGAGCTCTAGTAGCAGGTTAGTCATTGCCGTATTGTCCTGTTCAAACAGGCACAAAGCGGTCATTTTCATTATTTTACTTAGCTCAGCAGTCGCGATTTCGCGCAAACTCATGAAAGTCATCCCGTGAATAAACATGCTTTGGCGGATAGCACATAAGTACGGTGCAGAGCTAGAAGTTTAATGTCGTTTGCAAGAAAAAGCTGCCAAAGGTAGAAACTATCAGGCAAGAATTGGTAGGTATACGCGCAATTTCTGGCTATCTGTATTTCGTGTGGAATGCCTTAAGATCATGCGACTCTTTTTTGCTTGGGTACGCTATGTCACCGACGCTGAAAATTTGTTGTATAAATCCGGAGCAAGTAGACTTTAAAAAGCGGACATCTTTCTCCATCCCCGTATCTTTTATGTGTCTATCACCCTACTGTTAGAATATCTGCAACGTTTTGATTAGTAACATATTGAAATTGCGAACCTATTCAATATTGCTCCTCACTTTTTTAAAAGTCATAAATTATGCTTGAATTTTTCAGACAGTTTTACTTGCTCGAATGCTGACCTACGTTCTTCTAAACCCGAAATGAAGCTCGTTGCGCTGGTCTTGTAAGTGATGCAGCGTGCTCAAGATCTTAGGGTCAAACATTTTTGACAAAGTATGACACGATTACTACTTAAAAATACTATACGATTATGTAGCAGGAATTTTGTAAGCAACAGTGTATTTTTGACCTATTGTAGATAGATGCAACTCTCGAATGCATTCTAGCTGCAGCCTCGCGCTTTAGCTGAAAAATTACATTAGATTAAATGGCGATAAGCGCTGAATATAAATTGCACTTTGTCTTTTATAAGACGATAGTCATCGCACGTCGTATAACAGTCTATACATGCATATACTGTATAAAGAAGTATACTTGTTTAATGCAGAACATAAAGTATAGCAGTAAACTAGCTTGGTACTCGAACGAGAACTTTGGTACGTATTAATGAAGTGCACATAAGGTCGAATGCTAAGCAAACTGACAACGACCAATTAGCTGGGAAGTAGTGAAAGGGATTAGGACAAGGCAAACATTTACTACTCCCAAGGCGGGTAACGCTAGGTTAGTGTTGTCACTTTACATATAAAAGCGTCAACTTCTCTATCTGCACCTGTTGCAGTAATATTATAGTATACAACGTCTCTTTATTTTTGTGTTGTTGTACTATTTTACTGTACTTGTACACACAAACATAACTGCGCAGGCGACTAGAATGTGCCTAACTGACGGGGCAGGCGTTTTAAGCTCTACTGTCGGATGTACGTATTGAACCTAATTTAGGGATATATCTCATCGCCGCCATGGCCACATTGCATTTAGCAGTGCACAGTTAATTCTTTTTATTTGGCTGCACTAGTTGCAATTTCATTATGTGTTTTTCGTGAGTAATGAGTGAACTGAGACTCTTTGTTACGGCATTTTTTTAATTTGAAAGTGTCGGCGCGATCAGGCGCAAAATCGCATTGGCTCTGGTTATGTTAAACTACTCCACCAATTAAGGCGACCACCAAGTGCAGTGGGTCCACATGAACAGGGGCTTAGAATACTGAGGCTTGCAATCCACTGCTTGATAAATTTCTCGGTTAGCAAATGGCGCATGGATCGGTAATCCCCCACCATTGATCAACCGAATTGTAGCACCTATGAGTGCGCGCGCAAATTGTGCCAGCAGGAAGAACCTCCGCCTAATGCGGCCACGCATTGGTATGCCTGCCGTCGCCATTGCACTGTTAGTAGTCCATAAGTATATGCTCTGTGTTCGGTCTGCTTAAGAACTCACCAGGTAGCACGGGTATTGCAGTCGCTTTCACCGATTGAGCAAAAAGCTCATTTACGGCTGCAACGAACAAGGTGGACACAGTCGATACAGCAGCAATATTCCTTGAATGTGTCTTCAGATGAGAAGGACTTATAAGGAATTGTCTCAGACTGAGTACCCAGCGTTCAAAATTGTCTTGTGTTTGTGCTTCATCCTGCTTGAAACTATGGTGGGTATGTCCACAGCGGACTGTCCACAACGGACTGTCCACAGATCGATATACCGATAGAGCGAGTTAATCGTCTTTCTGGAACACATCCATCAGAGGTCAGCCGCGAGCTATGTCATGGCAAGGAGAAAGAAGTCCGCCACAAGGTGCTGAAACCTTGCCCTTTTTCACCCTTTTAAAATAAAGTGAGCGGATGAACTGTTATGTAGGGCGCTTTCTCGCGCGACACCATCAAACACTATAATTTAGCTCGTGTCTTGAATATTCTGTCGGCATTACGATGCACTAGCGGCATAATTTGTTGATTTTATTTGGCCGTTTAAGAATAAGATGTGAGGTTGATGGAGCTTGCCGTCAGGTGGGCAGCGTGAAACGGGTTTGTACAAATCTAGTGTGTGTCACACAAGGTCTGGTCATCTAGAAGCTGTGGCTGCAGAACTCTCTGTTGCACAAAGTTCTTATTCTACTTAATCTTCAATAGTTAGCGTTTCGATCGCTCGGTGAGTTTCTCCACCAATTTTCTGTAGAACTTATTGTGCGCTAGCCACATGGACCATACTTAATCTCTTTTAAAGTATGGTAATGGTGTACGCTATATATTTCAATATCAGGTTCAAAATTAAGAGTATGGCAATATTTCAAATTATTGTTGATATATTCAAAATTCTGAATAAGCTACAAATAGACTATAAATAAATTTAGGAGCCCTTTAAGGAAAAAGCGTAAATGGCTAAGCAATGGCCGGTTTGTAAATCCGGTATAGTAGGGATATAGTTTTGAAACTTGCAGGGCTTTTTTATAATAGATCGCCCAAAGCCAGGTAAATCGGCGATTCTATGACCGGTGTGCTAGCTGAAGCGCATCCTCATTCTTGTGCCCACATTCAGTAGAGTGGTATATTGATGAAAAAAATACTGTATGTTTCGTATGTACTTCCTGTAAAATAGTACATGGTTTCTTATAGCGAATAGGTTTGAATCCTTTAGTACATTGAGACCGTGATAATGATAATGATGAGCTGTATCGCTAGTTGTGCCGTCAGAGCTGATTGTGGTTCGTTTACGAGAATTTTTCAAGCTCCGTGCTGGCTAGCTGTGGAATACGAGCATCGAGAGCCATGTAAATTCAATATTTAGTCTCGACGAAGACGATTGTACTTAATTAAACACAAGCTTAAACGCGCTGCAAAGTTTTGCAAGTATTGCTATGGTACAGTCTTAATATACTCTTTTTTTCTCCTACCTATTGTTTCGTATATCTGTTTAAGCGGAAGCTGATAAATAATTTACTAAGCTATCGGAGCTAAATTGCGTAGCCGGTATTAATACCGGTAAGGCCGGATCAATGAACAGCTTTGCGGCAGTAAATGCGATGAATTCTCACGATCTTGTAACATCAGATCCAGGGCATTATAAGAACGCGAGTAAGGAAAGCATTTCTAGTATACCAGCATCGTCGCCGAAAATCAGCTATTTTATACCAAAGTGCGCATCTGTCAAATCAATGTTTTTGATCGACTCCTGATCCTTGGCAGTCTCAATTTATAGTCGTCAGCTTACGGTCAATGTTCCAGAGGAGCAAAATGCGCGTGTTGTACACTTCCTTACGAGTGCCAGCCGACCTAATACTTGCATGTGATTGTTTCACTTTTAAATATTTAACGCAAAACCCCGTCTTAAATAAACATTTGTGTAATGGCCTGATACACTACGGTTTTGAATTGACGAAGTATTCGGTGCCTGAACCATCATGCTGTGTGTATGCCTGACAAACTAACCATTTATGCTCGAGAAAAGAAACACCGTCATCCATCAAGCTCGATAAAGGCGTTGCTTGAAATTATAATTTTGGACTACTGCTATCAATTTTCAGGGTATAGGAGTGTTTGCGCTTCCTATACGTCAAGTTTTCGTTGTCGCACCGAAAAAGCGACGTAATTCTTTTACGTTACCAACGCTCCGACGGATCTATTTCTCTCATATCGCGAACACTCCGACGAATTTGTAATGACACGCGTATCTTTTTACTAGTCAAAAGTGAATTTAACAATCAAAACTTTGAACACTAAAGTGTTTGTCGCGTTGAAAGATGTGGGTCAGCAGGACCACGCACGTATGCATTTCAGGTCAGACAATTGCACTTCAATTTTTAAAAAATCTGTTCGTAAAATACCGTCTTGATCTGCTACGCAAAAGAATGTAGCCTTGTATGGCGTAGATAGATATGGGATGTATGCTCACAAAGAGCATTATGAAATACAGCAGAAAAGGTGTAGAAATACATAGCGTGGGCTCAACAAGGTTCGCTTGAGTATACTTAATTAGGCTGTTGTACAGCTGCAAAATTTCTTCGCGTAAACATGGCCATTTATCATACTTCTAGAAAAAATTTGCAAGCAAAAATGGAAATGACCCTTAGGAGTATCGAAGCGCGATCTCTTGCAAAGTACCACTATAAGTCTAGTGGGTCGGTCGTGCGTATGCTGCGTAATCCGCACTTTGGTTCGATTGTTAAACACCCTTTTGGACCATTAAAAATCGATCGGTTGCATCACCAAATCGACGTGCTAAATACTCCACATCGTCCTAACTTTCAAATGCTTTATTTGGTCAAAAAGGTCCTCCAGTCATGCGTCGAGTCCATAATAGTAGGGATACAAATTAGAGAGATCTGGCTCATGACTTCTTAAAGGTACTAGTATTGCTGCACATATACAACTGCAATTACGAATAATATGTGAATTGTTAGTGAAGTTGGCCCCCGCGCCGTTCGCGTAGTCTTCCAGTAATTTCTTAGAAAAAATCGTACTAATTAATATCGGCCAATGTTTGAGCTGCCTTTGCTATCAAA
Organism: Plasmopara muralis; assembly: GCA_003676415.1. Taxonomy (NCBI): domain Eukaryota; phylum Oomycota; class Peronosporomycetes; order Peronosporales; family Peronosporaceae; genus Plasmopara; species Plasmopara muralis. The sequence continues at coordinate 79,498 of RCHQ01000091.1, read as the reverse complement.
GCTCTAACCGGCAAGAACGTGGTTTTGATACACATAGCACATAATCAAGCGGAAGCTGTATGCTTGATAGAACTTTGTCGAATTCCATGAAGGCTGAATGCCCGAGCTTTAATCGCAGTATTATTACCTGTTCAATTACTTTAGAGTTAATAGAAATGGCCACGCTGAAGAAAAGACCTCGCGATAAGCATCAAGCATATGGAATTATAGAGCAATGTAGAGAGATGAGATTGCGCAGACGTACGATAAGTTGTCCGGTCAAAGGAGAGCTTAAACGCTAAGAAGTACCCGCAACCAAAGGTTGCCGAGAGGCACATGAAGATCGCCAGCTTATGATAGATAGTGTGGGAACAATTGACGATAGCCACAACTACCTCGGCTACTTGATGATCTCTCATACGATGAGCAGATGAAATGTTGATATGATATGCATCAGAGAGGAATGTATGACTACGGCACGCACAATTTATCGACAGGTAGTCCCTTGTGATTTGACTTGCAGCGAGTACTTCCGGCGGTCCAGTGGCATCCATTCAGTCTACACAACGAAATGCTCGGGCCTAACATTCATCGCAGAAAAAGCGCTTGCATATATCTCCGGTCAGTCGTAAATCGTTTGTCCCATGAGGCAGAGGAATTACCTATTTTTGATACATAAAAAGTCCTGTTGGGTATAAAGCTTCCGTGGAATCAGACAAAGTCATATTGGGCATGATGATGCCTCTCTGTTTTGGGCTGTGAGCATAAGATTTATGTTCTTACCGATATAACTTTGATGGCAAATGCGATAAGTGCAAATTTACTCATAATTTTACTGAAAGACTACGCGAGGACCAACTGTACTGCCAATTTACATACTGCTTTCAATTGCAGATGTATTGTACTATCAGTACATTTACGATATATATAGCTCGACTTCTTGAATATGGACATGACGCATGACTCATGCAACTCCTGCATCTAGAACGGTCAGTTTTACCGTGTTGATGGAGTAGATTTTCGACCAAACAAAGCATTAAGAAGTAAGGACGAGGTCGGACATTTAGCACGTCGATGTGTTAAAAACACTGCAATCAATTATCTCCTGATGGTGTGAAAGGGTATTAATTAATCGAGCCAAGGTGCGAGTTATACCTGATTGCGCAGTATACGCACGGCCGACTCACTAAACTTAAGTGCTTTTAGGAGAGGCTGCGCTTTGATTTTTATAAGTGTCGTTTGCACTTGTTTGCTTGCATAGAATATTTTTACAAAAACGACATATGGGCCATGTTCATGCGGAAAAAAGTTGCGGCTATACAATAAATTTATTAAAGTAAACTTGAGCGAGCAAGGATCGCCTTGTCGAGCCCACGCTAAGTAAATCTCGAACCATCTCTGCGGCAGAGACTCAACAAACGATGGAGAACGCTATTTGAATTCCATACATCCAATTTTATTGACGCTATTAAAAGCTTCGAATTTTCGCGTAGCAAAACAAGACGTAAATTTACGAACAATTCTTTTTCAAATAATACAAAATATATGGCTTGTAATGCATACGTGTGTGGTTCCGCTGACCCACATCTTTTAACGCGACGATCACGTTGGTATCCAAAGTTTTGACAGCTGAATACACTGTCGACGAGTAAAAAGACAGGTGTGACCGTCATAGGTTCGTCGGAGTGTTTGCGATTTGAGCTAAACAAATTTCTTTGCACCAACTTGCCTAGCCACTTTTTTGGTTTTTAAAATGTGTTTGAAATACCAAAAAGTAAGCTAAAATTGTAACTTCAGGTAACTATTATTCACATAGTGAGAGCCGAAAGAAGCACTGAAGTCCCAACGGGTCTAATGGTGCAGTGCAATCACTCCTATCTCTGCTCCCTGACGGTTTCAGCATTATAAGTAGTTTAATAGTGACAACGAAAGATTGTGCCATATTCATTATATTTTGGGTATAGGTAATTGTAATATCTAAGAATTAATATTCGATCGAGAATTGACCATTCAGCCAATCAGAAGCCATGAAAGCCAATCAATTTAAATCCTATTTGGAGGGGTGTTCTCAGTTGACCAGAAGTGGCGGCTGCGTATCAATTCCATTTAATATGTTCTACTACCTTTGTCCTTTTGTGTTTTTCACCATATTAAGAACCACTTTACGGTTTAAATCCTGCGTCCTTACTAACTCCGCCATAACTTATCACATCAAAGATGTATTGATTTAAAGGCATCGCTAAAACATGATCAGGTTCGTGCTGACAACAAGCAGATACCGGTGAGCGTAGAAAGAAGCCAGTGCATCGGATCATTTTATCTCTTCTAACCGACGGCGCAAACTTGAAGTCGTTCAATCGCTAAAGAATTATATTAATGGAAAAGTTTAATCTATGCAGTGATGACCATGCTTGCTGAGGGCCTAATACTGTAGATGCACTAACATTGATATATACAACATAAATGTTGAGAAACTGTGTGATGAATACGTTAAGCTAGTCAAAAATGGTAAAGAAGAAAAACGTTACATGACTATTCGAGGCTAAGAAGACAGCAAAGGCACAAAGTTCGCCAAAAGCGTCCACCTTGATGTCGAAAACGTTTAAGAGACGCTTAAGGATTTCCTCTTTGCTTCTTCTGAGGAATATGCCCCTCACGTTGTAGTTTATGTGTCACGCGCGGATCTCGCCTGAGTGAGAGATTGGTGAGGAATTCAAGCATGTCATTTGCTATTTCTTGCATACCCGGATATTCCTGAAGCCATCGGAACAATTCCACAATCTCGTCAAACGAATGTTGTTTACACAACACATCAAACAATTCCGTGTTGGTAAAGTGCTCTTTCGCTCGGTAAAGATTCACATACAAAATTCCCTGCAAGAACTTTAGATCACCAAGTACAAACTTTCCTGATCGGACCAAATGGCCAAAAAAGTCTTGAGGTGACGCGCCTTCATGCAACCATAGCCATCTCGTCAACAATGCTTGCAAATTTCTTGCGTGGGATCCAAAGCCAAAATGTGGCTCCTTGTCAAATATCCGATCAAAGAGTTGTGACTTGAGCAACATCGTCACACTGTTCCACGAAAACTTTTCGGCCGAAAAACGAAGGAAATCGTCGTAGTAAAAAAAATGTTTGTCGGAATCTAAAATCACATTGTTCCAGTACTTTCTAACATATTTGAGCCAGAAAGGGAACATGCCAACGTCGTCATGGGAACCAATACGCAAAATGTCGAAAATGGATTTCGGCGATACTCGACGTTGCAGCCATTCGGAAAACACTAGCTGCTCGGTGTTCGACTTTGATACCATAAACAACTGCATGCCTTTAGCCAGTTTTTCTGTGCTCGATTCGTGTCGTAGCCATTCGAATAGTGCGACTACTTGTTGACGCGAATCGGATGGTGTCAATTTCAGTAAAGGAACTACTGAAGACTTGTCCTTTTTCGTCTGCAAATCGTATTTGTTCACCAAGAATGCAAATAGTTCCTTGTCGTCAAAGAATGCGTGACTTGTGGCCGTGTCACTATTGGTCGTTTCAATCGTACCCGCGCCACCTAAACGCCGGTACATTTTCACATAGTCAAACCACCAGAGAAGTTTGGGGTCGTACTCTTGCGTGTCTGTAGTCATAAGATGCACTTCCATGTATCGGAACGTATGAGCTGGGCTTTCTCGGGCGTCCAGCCAGCGATAAAACACCTTTTCTCTAATATCATTGATCTCCCAAGGAATCTCCGTCGTCTCAATCAAATCTCTCCATTTTTTGTTCGAAAGTAAATTAGTCACGTGTTTCATCATTTTATCGATCTCAACGTCACCAAGCCGCTCAACTGCGCTTGTGGTGCCGTGTAATGAAGGTGATGTAATTTTAAGTCCAAGTGCAAGGCTTGTGTCCGGAAGCTCTTTACCAATTTGCGCGACAACACGCTCCCCTGACATAGTTCTCGATTCATTGTTTTTGTCAAAGCTAAGAGTGCTTTCTTTAGATGCAACAGTGTCATTTCTTGTCCTCGTCGGGCTATTGGGGGAAAAGGGAGAGGGACTGATTGTTTGCGGCTTCTCATCTCGTCCCGCATTCGAGCTAAGCACGAAACAAGCACAAATCCCAACAAGACAGATGGATATAGTACGTACTAAGCCAAGCATGCACTTAAAATTCCTCGTGATGCGCACGTCTGCACGTAAATTAAAGAATGAGGGGAGGAGAGTATAAAGAAGTTGAAGCAATCAACGAGCGACATTCACATTCCCATTTTTTTGCTTGAACTACCACCTTGTTGTTCTGCCCAGCACACGCGACCGGGAGGTACGTGGTCCGATACCCATAGGATCTGAATGTAGACATTTTCATTTTTCTATAGTCGGCGAGCAAGCACACTTGAAAAAGTGTGACTGCCCTGCCAATCCGCGCTGACCAAAAAAGCAAAGGGCGGGTCAGACAGCTGCCAGCATCCCGCGCTAGAGACAGCTCAGTCTTAGCGTGTGGGTTCTGGTAGTACCAAGTTGCAGCGCACGCATTCTTGCTCTCTAAAACATTGAGCATAAGGTGATGAGAGTAGCCGTCTTCAATATTTTGATCTGCAAAGAACTAAGTGTCAATGTTGAAACCATTGAATCGCCAAATACTTACTTCGGTAAGATCTTTTTGTATGTCGGCGACGATGTTTCCCAAACGCCATGGTTTATAACCACATCCCTTTCTCGCGTTTACATCATGCCCTGGATCCGATCCTACACGATCGTGAGGATACATCGCACGATATTGCTTCTTGTCCATATAAGAGCCGGCTCGACCGACATGGGTACTGGCTACACATAATAGCTTTAATGGCGCATCAAGTCATTTTGTAAGATAATATTCTAGTATATTGATCGACCTATTAGCTATATCACAGCATTACTATGTGGCTTTGCAGCCTTTGTCGTCGAGACCGAATGACCAGTTGATGTAGTTCTCGGTGTTTGTATTTCAAAGGTCTGCATTCACTAACGTAGTTAGCGAGGAGCCTATATAAGTCACGTAAGTGAAGTCAGCTCTGACGGCATAACTCGCTTACAGCCTCATCACTAATATTATCATGTTCTGCATGTATGAGCCCCATACCATCATTGACAGACACCGCACAGAATTCTGGCTGATATCTCAGTATCCGGTGCGTTTGGGGTCGTAAAGAAGCCATGCAATATTTCACAAGAGTTCCCTGTACTATACGAATCATTTAGTACGTCATGACTGTATCATAGCACCATTTTACTGTATACGAACACAGGGATGCGCAGAAATCTAATTCGTGCCATTTGTTCAGAGAGCGGGCGTAAAACTTCCGTTTTAACTGGCTTTCAGCTTTATTATGAGATCGATTATACTATACATTCTAAACCAGAGACAAAATTAAGCTCGATATTACAAACTAAGCGTAGCGCCAAGGCTACACCGTATTAGTAGCATTGCTAGAGTAGCATTGCTAGAGTATTTCCGGATATCTTCGTGCTTAGACTATCTATGGTTCGGCATCTTATTATTTAAGTTTACGCTTCCTTAATGAAAGGTAAGGTTTAGTATATTTCCTTTACTTTTAATTGAGCATATGTATACTTTTATGTCCGGATTTGAGTTCATTGTAAATATCACAGCTCCTAGAACTGTTGTTAGACTCTCATATGCCTATCATCAAATCAAAAAGAGCAATTTTCTATTATATTTTAGTAGCGAAGATCATGTGCATGATACATGGCTCATGCGAAGAGCGTAATTACTTAAACAAAGTGTTGGCGGATCAAATAAATCTGCAATCGAAACGTCAGTGATGAGAGATGAAATCGAATAAAAAAATGTACGACAAAACATACTGCAGTCAGAAATTTTTAATGGCATAAGAGGGTCTTCGGTGAAGTTGCAAATTAAATTCTATTGCGCAGTATACACACGACCGACACACTAAGTAGGGGCAGATCAGCTTGAAGAGATTATGCTTAAATATCTAAATGATGATATGCACTCCCAATAGTGTCCGCTATCTAATGCAATATCTTAGATGATCGAAATTTTCGGCCATGTGCAAACAAACTTAGCAAGACAACAAATACACTACAACCAATGTAAGCAAGAAGAGAAATCAGCTTGTTGGGTCCACGCTAAAATTACTTGCTCCCTCTCTTAGACGAGATCTAAGCTAAGAAGATCCTTCGAACAAAGGTTGTCGAAACATTAAATCTATCTACACTAGACAGTAACAAACTAAGGATTTTGCGTCATTAATACAAAAAAATTCTAAAATGACGCAAAATGTAAGTTACATGTATGTGGTCCCACAAGTCACAAACCATATACACGACGTTCATTATTTCAAAAGTAAATTCGTGGCTAATTAAGTAAATATGGCAGTTACAGGTTCATCGGAGCGCTTGCAAGATAACAGAAACGGTCTGTCCGAGAGTCAGTGATGTAAGAGAATTACTACACGATCTCGGCATGAAAACGACTACTGACGCATGTAAAGCTCTGGCACCTACCCCAAAACCGAATATCGATGACAGACGCCGTTAACTGTAATCTGGGAGCAATCCCACTCTGAGCTTAGTAGCTAAGTATGCTACTCTTTTCGAATATGACAGGATAGATCGGAAAGCACAGACATCTAAGCTAAAGAAACCACGTGCTAGGACTAAGCTGTCTCGAACGCGAAATGCTGGTATCCATGTCGGGACCAGGTTCCGTACTTCTCATTACATTATGAATTTTTTGGTCTGCCTAGGACTGCCTTAGTTCGGATCTCACGTGTTTCGAACCAGGTAACTTTCGGTCCTAGATTGAGTAACTAGCCACTTGAGCCACAGGGTCGGTTTGGCAAGCACAGACGAAGCGTAACAATGAGAATTTTATCCGCTGTATCAATTAAGAGCCGATTTTGGGTGCGAACAGATGCGTGTTAAGAGGATCACTGTCGTTGGTCCGTCATTTGGTCGTCGTCAGCCATAATGGTTGACGACGACCAAGTGACGGGACATCTGATGAGACATGATGAAGTATGAATGTTCTTGAACAGACAGGCGAAGCTTCTCGAATGTTATGAACACCGCATGGGAGAAAACAATGTGATTAATATACATTCTAGTTTACCGTCTGCCTATCAGGTTTTAAGTCCAAACCTTTTCTGACTGTGTGAAGAAAGAGAGAATGGCTGATGACCTGCTTAGAACGACAGCTATTACCACTGGGAGTTTAATATGAAGATGACGCTCGCGCGAAAGGGCCTCCTGGATCAAATTCTGGGAATGAAGCCAAAGGAGGAGACAACGGTCGGTTGGAAGTTTAAGGACATGAAAGCGAACGCCACCATCGCACAAGGGATTGAGGTTGAACACCAGTTCAAGATTCGCCACGCATGTACTGCAAAAGAGGTTTGAGTTACTCTGCTACAATGACCAACTCGACTTCAACGCGATGGTTTTTCGACCTCATGTCACACATAGGAGCAACCCTGAGTTCCAACGACGTGTTCTTGCTGACGTGGTCAGCGGGAGAGATGGACCTGTGCAACGAGAGAGATTTAGAGATGCACCCAAGATTGAATAATCAAACCCACTCAGGATCAAAGGTGGTGTGGATGACAATAACGAAGGTGACATCGTTGCGTACGATGAGAATAACGACAACAGTGGGAGAAAGGACATCGAAAGACCAACCAAACGTTCACGAATAGATAGTGATACGGCTTTGATGGCAGAGGTTGCCATGCCAGCACGAGATCTTCCACAATCGTACAATGAGGCAGTGAGCGGGTTAAAGAGTCAACACTGGAGCAAAGCCATTGAGAAAGAATTCAATGCACACGAGCAAAACAAGACATGGACACACGTCAAGCGCCAACCAGGAATGCAGACAATTGGCTGCAAATGGGTGTGAGCAAAAAGGACTGATGGACGATACAAAGCGCGCTTATTGGCATTAGGCCTCCGACAGATATTCGTTGTGGACTTCTTCGAGTCATTTGCAGCAGTAGCCAACATGAACTCCATTAGGATCCTATCATCAGTGTGTTGTGCGGCGGTATATATCATAGACCAAGTCGATGTCGATACTGCTTATCTCAACGGACCTTGATGAAGAGGTGTACCTTGAGCCATCGAAGGGAATAAATATCGAGAGAGGAAACGTGATCAAATTCAACCGTGCACTGTACGGACTGAAACAAGCTGCAAGCTCCTGGGACAAAACCATCCACAATGCATTGCTGGGGATAAACTTCGTCGCATGTAATAGTGATAGGTGCGTCTACAAGAAGAAAGACGGTGACAACTGGGTGTATGTGTGTCTTTATGTTGATGATATGATAGTGGCTGCGAAGTCACAAAGCATAATCCAGGACATCAAGAACGCAATTGGTCAGCGCTCCAAAATAAAGGATCTCGATCCAGCCAACCACCTACTCGACATGGATATAAACTACAACCGTAAGAAGCAAAAAATGTATAACACACAGCGAAAGTACATCCATGAGACCGCCGAGATGTTCCGCCAAGTACACGCTCGCCCTACAGCCGACCTATGTGACATAAGTACCAAGGTGTCAGGCGATGATAGCCCAAAGACGTATGCAGAGAGAGAAGCGACGAGCCAAATCCCATACCGCCAACTACTTGGACGGCTGATGTTCGTTGTAACAGCCACAAGACCTGACGCATCATTTTTATTGAGCCAATTAGGACGATTTGCTGCCAATCTAGACTCTCAACACTGGAAGGCACTGATCAAGGTACTTCGCTACCTCCTCACGACGATTAATCTCGGGTTACACAACAGCTGTCAGCCCTTTCAACAACAGCCAACTGCGTATAGTTTCGCCGATTGAAGAAGTAGTTCAGACAATCGTCGCTCGGTGTCTGGTGTCCTTTTGATACTCAAGGGTGGACCTGTAGTATTTAAGTCGAAGTATCAGCGTACAGTAGCGTTAAGTATTTTGGAAGCCAAGTATATGGCATCGAGTTTATGCATTCAAGAAGTGCTGTGAGCACGTATGATGATGTCAGGCCTTGAATACGCACAGAATTTCCCCACTGACAATTATGAAGACAACCGAGGGGCGATCGCACTCGCCACGAACAATGGATACCACGCATGCACGAAACCCGTGGATTTTTTTGCCACCTCTTTATCCGAGAGAAAGTCTCATCAGGTGAGATCAAAGTAGTCTGCAATAAAACGCAGTTTTAACTGGCTGATATCCTCACGAAGTCACTCGGCACCAAGCGATTCGAGTATCTTCGTACCGGCATGAGCATCACAGCAAGCGAACAGAGAGAGCAACAACATTGAGTGGGAGTGTTGGGAGGAGCACTATCGTTGGTCAAGCACGTGGTGGTCGTCAACCCTTATGGGTTGAGGACGACCAAGTCACGGGACATCTGATACGACATGATGAAGTACGAATGTTCAAGAAGAGACAGGCGAAGCTTCTCGAACGTCATGAACACCGCATGGGAAATAAAAGTGTAATTAATATACTTTCCAATTTACCGTCTACCTATCAATGACGGCAAACGACGCGGAGTATAAAAGAACTGAGTAATGCGCGAATAGTAAGTCAGCACGTGCTTAATGATACAGTTCTTTACTTTTGCAACCTTCTCATCTTCAAAACCGAGTGGGCAGAGGCTATATATTAAAATACGTAGCGAGACAGCGATAGTAATGCAGTGGACAAGCTCTTCTTCTCACCGACATACTTAACTTCTTAATACCTGATCAATGAGAAATTATCTGACTGCTTATTGTAAAGTTCAGAAAGAGATTCTGTATTTATATGGTAGATTCATTTTAAAAATAAAGTGCGCAATATAGTTGCTAGCAAAGGACCATAGTGCTTTTGAGCGAGAGCTGCTTGATCACCAAATTTTCGTAAGCAAAACGAGGAGTAGCTACGAGCTGCGCTCATCACAAGAGACTAAAAAATTAGGATAGCTGCGTAAATTTCATACTTGTATTTGGATGTTGTCAGCTTATAGACATATATTCGTAAAAAAAATTTTTTGAAAGGTGTAAAAACCTTTTTTAAGAAATTGAATGAATTTTATAGCACAAATGTATTGTATTAAAAACCTATTGCTCACTTCGATCAGATATAGTTTACCATATGATCTCGTACATTCCTGTACTCCTCCTCTGCGCAGGCTGCTTCGCCAATTTCAATACACCTGGTAGCATTTGTAGTACTTTCTATGTCAAAAACATATCTGGCAAAAATTCCGGATTGGACAGAACTACTTACCCGCATCTACCAAACGCGCGGTTTTGTACTATATAATTAAGTTTTTGGCGTCCCCTGTTGCTTAGGAGCTGTAACGCACCACAGTGTTTGGACTCTGATATATAACTTATTCTTAATGGCTGAGGCATCATGGCTCTCGGTATAGCGCTTTTTATGGGATAGTTGCCCACGCGCGACACTGCCCCTGCTCGCACTGATTGAACCCCGCCACTTGTTGTAAAGCCCGATATATCGCAGTTAGCTCGAATACCTTGCAGCTGAGAGAAATGCGGACGCGAGTATAGCAAGTTGACTTTTTACCAAATATTACAGGTAGTACTATGTTAATGCCATCCTTCTCGTAAAAAGTTGACCATTACATCAGCATCTGCAAATCTTAGCGATCAGTGCAGCCATCATACAAAATAAGTTACTCAATGGAGTGTCTCGATAAATGAAGGCTGAATTGTCTAGACTTGCTTCAAAAACATCTCAAAATCGAATTAGCAACAAGATCAAATATGTATAACAATGTCTTAAACGATTAAATCCTATAATGTCAAAGTCAAACATCCTGTCGCGTCACTTAATAGTGCGTTTTTATCCTAAAATGAAGACGCCAGCCTGAATATCATTATAACCAACCTGCTAAGACGCTTAAAAGGTCTCGTCAAAGATCTCTATCATACAAAGAAATGTTGTTAAACAATATCTAAGCTAAAAAAAGAAGAGGCAACTATTAGCTGTGGCTATAATGCAATTACACTTGCCACATTGTATGCTCTACTTTCGTTCTATATATCGGTGGCAGTATACATATTTAACTTCATCTGAATTATGGGCGTATGCCCTCTCGAGAGCGATTTTCGACATGGTGGGCGTCGCAATTCTGCCCATGTTACTCATTGACTCCGATGTCTACGCAGATAACCGGCAAACCGCAAAAGTTATATACTAATATTTATGACATTTTCAAAGGATTTAGTTAAACAGTGACACAGGACAACCCTCAAACCGATATTCTATAAAAAAATGCATTGTCTACTGGGCAAAGTCTTCGAGCTCGGAGACAAGCGACTCCCTGTCGCCTATTTTTGAATTTGTGGGCTCCGATACACACACGGAGATTAAATCAAATTTGTGATGAGTTCAAAGCGACGACGACAAAATAAAACCCACACGATATTCGCTGAGCAATACAGAGAAGAAGAACCACAGTAGATACACCCACGTGATGTAAAAGAATCACGTGATCCTAAATTACCATATTATTTGGGACAAGCCAAACGATGTTTTGATGAACGAGTTCGTGTGATAATTAAAAAGTGCAAGTCAAATACCGCGCAGTATTTTGAAGTGTAAAAGTCGTAATGGGTCTGAGGAATCAAGACTAATACCAACTTTTGAAGTCAAACAAAGAGATAGCAATCTATGACTTATAATACAAACAAAAATAAAACTTACGTTTTCTTATGCAAAATACTATATTAGCCCCATGACACGTGTGGTCAATCTGAACTCGAGGTTACTGATGCTCTCCAATTAAAAAAAGTAAAAAACACTTATTTAAACTTTCTGTACCGTTTGCAAAAAAGGAAGACATCCGTGTCTGGAAAGCCAACTCTTAGAGCGGATGCACCACAAGCTTAAACTTCTCATACCACCTTTGAAGTAAAGTCGCCTGCTCTGTATCGGACAAGTGAAATATTCATGATTCTAACCTTGCTGCAGACAAAGCACAGAGAATATGTCTAATTGTCCCTAAGCTCGGTGAAAGGCAGTTGAAGTGGGATTTTCTATCCAAGGTGAGCTGAAGCATTAGCTAGCGCAAGTTTTTCACCACTTATTAACGCGTATCGTATGTATCTACGCTTCCTTGCAGCTTTCCGAGGTAAGAGAAAGTCTGGAGACTTTGTCTGAAAGCTAAAAAAAAATATTTTGGCCGCAAGGGTTGATAAAACTTCTTCTGGGAAGATAGAAAGCATCGTTTTTACGGATAGACTGTGTACTGACGCAGCTCGCACAGAGGTCATTTAAAGTCGACGTGGCTTGTAAGCAAAGGTCGGTCGGAAGATTTGTTTTTCAGCTATGCTGATGAAAAGGAGATAACTTCCGTAGCCTCCTTGGGAATCATTTGACGCTATATAGGTGGAAAAACCGGTCAAAGGGTGTCCCTTCCGCCAAGTCCATCAAGAATCCGAAAGCGCTACCATCCTTGGCCAATCATTCATCTAGTATGCCGCAAGAAAATGACAATATCCGAAAGGTGCGAAGTGGCTTGCTAGAAGTCAGAGAGATATTAATGTTCAACAAGGCTTACTCGCGAAATAATTTGTGCGGAACTTGCTTGTGAGTTTGGCTTAGGTTAGCAGAAAGAATTTAGTGACACATAATTTACCTTTGTGGTCACATGGTCTACCTTTGTCAATTGGGCATTTTTGCTCCACGCTTTGCTGTCACAATAAAAAAGCCATATGCCGAATTTTACGAGCAAGCCAACGTTGTATTGTCACTATTTGTCTAGCAAAAGCACTACATCGAAATTTCAAAGGATTTGAAAATTTTCTCGACTTTACTTGCGTCATAAGCTGCTAAACTAACGACCTAGATACGAAATTTTACCTTATCCTGGGTCGCGTGGCTGGACCGCCATAAATGCTGAAATGATCGGAGGTCAAAGACCTTGAGTATCATCTGCCTTGTTCCCAGCAAAGTTTCGGCTATAAATGCTATAGGTGTAGACACCAGACTGAGTTAAACAATGGTTTTAACATCAAAGTGTCAAAAAATAGTTATTGATGCCCAGGACAGAAATTAGGTACGTGGGCTGCTCGAGAACTAATGAGCGAAGCTCGTCACACACAGCGCTTGCTGCATGACACAAATAATAAGACTAGTATTAGGTCAATGCCGTCTGAGTGATATCTACCCTCGCGCATCAAGTGACACGTAAGCTACTGCACATCTCTTATCGATATTGCAGTTGCCTCATGAAGACTGATTCTTAGCCAAGACATAAAGAGCAAGGCCACGTCAATGCACGCACGGCCCACTGAGCAGCTTTCGCCGTAAACAGCGTTTGCTGCATGTCATGCAATACTTATTTAAGTTCTCTTTCTCATGTGGACTGTGTTCTCACGCGACGTCATTATTGATACCAAGCTCGGTATCGTGTGAAGTCGAAAAGAAAACCGTTCTCCGAGAGCTCGTAAGAGGTTAAGGCTTCAATTCTGCTTAATACCTTGACGTCTCAAGCGACTTTGATGATAGTGATTTGTGTCTTAAGTACGCCTTTTTATTTTACCCACTAGATTTGAAGACGCTGGGGCCATAAGTAGAGCTCATCTTGATGCCCCTGTTGACCGCTTTTATACCTTTTCAGGAGAACATGACTTGTGGATTATAGGTCGCAGAACACTCTGCTAGCCGAACAACGAACGACAATTATTCTCATCAAAAAAGCATCAACAGACGCATTTATGTCTACCCGGAAGCAGAGATCTCGTCCCGCCGCCGCCGCATCAGCATAACCGGGACCCAATGAGACCAAATTTCTCGATCGGACCTGGTGCTACGAGCCCTGTCACTTGAACCTTTATGAAATAGAGGCTTGGTGTATACAAAACACCTTCATCCGTGCAAAGTAATGGCGGCTCCAGCTTCTTTCTAACAATGATAATGGCCAGGAAAGCTCTCAGCTCTTGTCTAATTTTTATTATGAGGGTTGCACGAAAGCATGACCGCACACGATATGTGTAGTTGGGTGGCGAACAAGAGTACGTCAGCTGACGCTTTAGCTCACCTTAGGTGGAATTTCCGCCTTAAATGCCTTTACCAATCTTCAAGACGTTTTGACTCACACTCAGGGCTTTGCTAGTAGCAAGGCAGAAAGCATGACCATCTCGGCTTTAACGACCGAGAGTCGTTTTTTTTCTTCTTTCTTCTCTTCGAAGGTACCGTGGAAGTTTTCTGTTTAGAGCTGCCGACTTCATCTTCAAGTATATTCTTAAGAGGTACTCCAGCAGAGTGTTCTATAATCAAAGAACTTCGGCGACGCGCGTTAGTAAAAAATAAACGCATTGGCCGCGTCATATATAATGGGGTTTGGGATTGGAGAATGGGTGGTTAAAATCAAAATTTCGATGTTTGAAAATGACACGGCGTAATTCTCGCGAAGCGCAAGAAAAAGGTCTCTTTGGGTGAACTTTTGGTTAGGGTGAAACAATACCAAGCCATGCCTTTGTGTATGCCGAATTTAAGAGTTGAGCTTGTAGCGCCATATCAGTAGACTTTGTGAAATTGTACTAAGCAATTGATTGCGTCTTTCGAGTGCAGGCGCGCATCAACAATTGAAATTGATTAAGGAAAAAACTAAGTGCATAGGCGCGACTCGGATCAGAGAGCAAAACAAAGGTCACGCTGTTTTGCAATTACTTTGAAGAAGGCCTGTGTCAGCGATATGATTGCCAACGGCTCATTCGTTGGTCTTTCTGGATAAAAAGAGTAGCAAACAGCATACCTTTGTCCAAAATATTTCGATCTAATGAGAGGCGATGGCGAGAGTAGCTCTCAGAACCGATTGAATGATTGAAAGCCGATAAGGATCGGCATCGAGATGCGTTGATTACTCAATCCACGAAGAGTAGCACGTGGTTGAAGACGAAGAAATATTACTCGCCAATTTGTTCCGCCAAGCCTATGCTTTTAAGCGCTCGTAGTGATTTTCGGTATTGTAAACCTTGTTCTTGACTCGTGAGTGACGAATAAATGCCGTTTTGAGGGTCCTTGCTGCGCAGGCGCAGCCGCTAGGAGATACCACGACTTGGCCTCTGACGGCAAAACTGATATTAGACAGAAATTTGATTGATGGGCGTTAGAAGTTCATTGCAAAATAGGGGAGGCCTTTTAAGTGCTATGGCTAAAATTGTTCTTAGCTTAATCTAACACTAAGTATAGGAGTCTCAGACAACTAAACTAACGACGCTACACTTGGTAAATTGACCAGTAGTTCTTTCATATAAGCCAGGACAGGTTCTTTAGCATTGGTGATATAATCCAATGAGCTCTCACTTTATTTTGGCTATGGACTCTTTAGGTAGTCAGCCTCCTACAAGGCAAAAAGAATGTAAGAGTAAAGAAATATATCCATTAGCACGAATGGTGGAAACAATTGCACAATACGTGGTGTGCCTGTCTAGGACGACGGTTTTTTTGAAAATGAAAAAACAATAAAAATTGTGAATTAGCGGGTTCGTGTTTACTACCTTCGCAAAGATCATAGACTTCATCATTTTTATCATGGTATCGCGCACTGTGACGCTTGCTCAAGACTGTTTCATGCTTTCGGAAGCACACAAGTACGAACAAACAAACCTACAAGGCTTTTATTAAATGCCGCTTCGTGTAATGGCAGCGCAATTCCAAATACATCTGCTATGAAGAGGGCGATTCAGGCCTTTTGCAATCATTAGTCGTACGGAAACTAACAAATTGTGGATCCGCAAAAAATTCTCCACCCGCTTTAAAGCAAACGTCTAATTTATGAAAATTGCCGCTCATATGGAAGCGCAGAAAGTAGCACGACAAAACGATTTAAGTGCTCTTTTTCTACAGGCACAACATCTTTCAGTCAAGTCGCCGCACCTGTATTTTCTTTTCGGACACTATATAAATGTTTTTGATCGAGGGATTTATTGCGTATTCGTCTATGCTGTAATTTGGAGCAGTTCGAGTTAAATTTGTCGCTTTTTTAATTCTCGGCGCAAACAACGAAATTAAAATATTTTGTGGGCCTCAGACGTCCAAAGATGCGACCGTGGCTCGTTAATGAATATTACCAGTACATATATAGCGACAAGTAAAGCCACTGCGAGCTTTTATCAGCCCTTGTTGATAAATAAACTCTTCTCCATCAATTCCTTCCGGAGCAGGTGAGGTAGGCTGTTCGCTGAGATAAACGCTCACTGTACCCTCGATGAAACGTCTCATTTATCTTTACCATGCGTTGTTATAACTTAACTCGTTGACAGATTAATGTCGATGCCTTATTAAATTGAATCTGCGTTCCTCGTCAGCTAAAAACTTCTTAGGGCTCTTCGTATACGGCTGCACCATATGCTTTACGGACATAAAACGTTGCCTGCTCGATAACAAAGTATACTGAGACTGTACATAATATTGAAGTGTAGTGCTTAGCTTGTGCTGGTTTGCATTATATGTGATACATATGCATAGGACATTTACATGTATATTGTGTGCTGTTGATAGGTGATTGCTTTACTTCTGTATAATGATGATGGCAAACGAAGTCGTCTCAAATACGAAGTTCTATCGCAACAACGGCTTCGGCTCACAAAAGTATGTCTCGCGGAGGCCTGCCACTCATTTTTTTTACCTACGAGAAAATCACCACCAATATAATTCCCTAAAACGGATGAATGAGTTGCTTAAACCTCTGCAAAAGGTATTCACTATCTCTTCCCAGGCTACTTGTGCGTCAGCCCTTTGAATGCGTGAGGCATTCGACAATACACGAAAGCTGCGTCGGAATTTTTGACAAAACCGACGCTTCGACACAATTACCTCTCTTTTATCGCAGATGACCGACCCTGTTGCTCGAGTGGTCAGTCGCTCGACCCAACACTTGGGATCTGAATAAATGCAGCTGGAAATAGGTCATCATACTGGACGTGCAATCACACCCAAATGTGTGACTGCTTTATCGACCTGCATCCAATGGGTGTGTAAGAGTTGAGTAGGTTGGACATTCACTGACCAAAATGTCCCCGTAGTGTGATTAGGTGTATGAAACTCTGTCTTATAATGGATCTAATAGCTCTCAGCAACCCGCGCTAGAGATGGCTTAGACCTAGCGCATGAATTTCGGTGGCTTATGCCTTAACATCGCGAACGCTCCGATAAACATATACTGATCATGCGAACCCTTTTGCTCATCGGAGTAGAATTGACAGTCAGAACTTTTACCAGAGTGGTCGTTGCTCATAAAAATGAGGGCTGCTTGATCCACACATATAATCATTATAGGTCAGATTTTCGTTTCATATAAAGATATATTGCTCGTCGATAATTGTCTTGATTAGCTCAGCATATTTTCGAAATAGGAAGTAACGTTCGAGTACTATTCTTATGAGGGACGTCCTTAGTATAGTTTCTGCTGCAAAAAAGGGGCGATGAAAATTAAGTTTATTTTTCGAGCAGTTATCTGTTCGAACTATCAGGCTTCTGAACGCTCGATATAAAAATGGAAGGTTGGCGATGTCACATATTTACCAGCCAATTTGATACTTGAAATCATTCTATTAAAATCTAATATGGTAGCTTCTTAAGTATTAACGCAATTGGGGGTCCAAGTAGATCAAAATACACTTATTGTGCATCATCATGACCCATATATTGTACCTCGATAAAGAATCTATGCGAGAAACAAAGGTAAGCATCATTTGATTTTGATGAAGCGTGCTCTCTTTGAAAAGGATCAACCTTACCTGAGTGAGTCATGTTTCTCGTGCTAGGCAAGCTACTTTGTCCTTGATCTTTCGTTTTTTTACCCGGTTGAAGTCTACTCCAGCGTTACAATTTCGTAAGTACACTTAAAACTCTATAATATATTCAATAAAATGTATAAGGTAAATGGTAGCACAATACGTATGTATGATAAAATTTACTGTTATATCATATACTATAAAAAATATTCTTACAGCAGTCTTTCTAGGGCTAAAATGTAAAATTGACGAGCTCCTTATCTCCAAAAGCCTCTATCATCAATTTAAACAGCCCACTTTTTAGCAACATCTAACTATACGTCAATTGTATTAATTGGGAGTGAAGCGCGACTTATGCGGCAAGCGCAATGGGATCCAGCACAAAAAAAGGTTGGCAGGGCCTTAAGCGCTGATTTTTATTACAGATCGATTATGTTCCTCTGTGATAAAAATCAGCGCTTAAACCATTATTATTTCATTTATCGAAAAGCTATTAGTATTCCTTACAGTATGTAAACAGGAGAATTGGCCACTTGCAGTAAAACTAAAGTATCATACTTATTGATATCGGCCAGTATTAGGGCTGCAATGTAGTCATGGGTTTGTATTTGCGACAGAAATTTTACTCTATAGCGCTTTTCATAAGTCGGACGGAATTTAATATGTAGCTCAAATCCCCTACGATAACTTATTGATCAAACAATGTGTTGTGCATACTAAAAAGACGCCACGAGTCTGCTATAAGTACTCGCTGCTCGTCAAATCCCAATGGGCCCTCTGTGCATTCTGTGGTGGGCTGTAGCCAAGCTTGTACGTCCAAAGCGTATGCCTAGCGTAAATGAGATCAATTTCCGAGGTAGTGTTTCTGTAATTCTCAACTTACCATAAGGTGTTATTTACGTGTTCTCCTGCATGCATAGACTTCCTCGTTCTGGTGTGCTTCAGAAGCCCCTCTTTAGGTCCAGGTATTCCTTAACGTATCAGTACTCATTTAAAAGGACAAAGTCATCCTACGTCACCGCTTCTCCTATTTTTGCTGCTTATTATAAATCCTTTTATTTAACGGCACCATTTTTTACAATTTTTTTGTCTTTGAATTTTATTGAAATGTCGTCACATTGTTTAAGAAACGGGTCCTTATTTCTCATCACCAATAGCGTTTTTCATTCCTCGCAGAATGAGTTCATATACCACCAAAACTTCGATAGGAGTAAAGCGGATGACATCTACGGTACTTGTCATTCAATTACCTTAGCATTTGTGCAGCTCTAGTCGCGCTATACAGAGTGAGGTCAAATTCTGTATCCATATCCATGACTCAGCAGCGTTTTGACGATACCAAAGTCGAGAAATTTCGGACTGGATCCGTTCAAAAATGTAATTGCAGTGATGTTGCTAAGCAAACAGTAACAACAAAACGCTGATTTGCTCGTATAGTCTAGCATTTGGCTGACTTCTTTTGACACTAGAAAGTCGAACGTAATTGCCCGACACTCTAAAGTCGGCCAAACTAAACCATGCTTCGCTAAAATACGTAACTGTTTCCTAGGCCAGACAAATTGCACAGATTTCTCTGTGAGTAAGTCTAGTCGAATTTCATTTTATCTCGGTGGCTCGGCGGATTTCAGCTCGTCCCTGGCGGGTGGCTTCGCACCTGCTAAAGGATTTCGTTTTTTGCGGCATACCAGACAACTGGTCGGCCATGGGAAATTGGCACTTCCAATTCAATGTGCTTGGCTGAGGGACATCATGATTGCAGACGGTGAGAATAAAGCGTCGCCCGAGGCCTATATGCTGTCCCAGAGCTTAACGATCTTTCTCCTGTTTATCGACGAAGCTGTGATTCATTGAGACCAAGCTCCTGATCGAACCTAGTGCTGCAAGCCACGTCACCTTAAAATTGGATGCATTTTGTAGTGCCAATTTTACTGCCTTTGTAAGAGAGACTAGGTATACGCCGAGCATTTTCGTCCAGGCGTTCGTGCACAGTCCATTTATAAAGACGATGCTTGCAACCTCACTTAAGTTATGATTACTTACCCTTGTGCACAGAAGAGCTTCCGAGGCTTGGACAAAGTCCTCAAGCTCTTTTAACGTTGGAGGTTTCCAAGAATGCGTGGCCGCATACGATACGCATAGTTACATTCCAAGAATTTCATACATTAGCTTACGCTTTGATGAGAATTGCCGCCTCAACCGCCTTTCTCTCAAACTCGATTTACTGAAATGATCTGACAGCTTTCCAGGCAAATTGGCTTCGCGATGAAGCTAGTGAACAAGCTTGCCTTTACAAACTTGTCATTGTAGAAGTTCAGAAAGTCGAATCGG
The DNA here is from genome assembly GCA_003676415.1 of Plasmopara muralis. Classification (NCBI taxonomy): domain Eukaryota; phylum Oomycota; class Peronosporomycetes; order Peronosporales; family Peronosporaceae; genus Plasmopara; species Plasmopara muralis. The sequence continues at coordinate 59,436 of RCHQ01000091.1, read as the reverse complement.
TCTATAGCTTACATATGAGTTGAACGCCAGCAAAAATATACTTTTTGGTTGTAGTAGTACCACGCGAGGACGTCGTCATTTGAGTATCTGATGAATGTTTGTACGTTAATTGTAGGTTTCAATTTTCGCTTCTCAAAAAAGCTTTCAGCATGTTGCATAGCTTGACACTTGCGCATTTTGATCTTAATGGTCACAATAGCCTTCTTTTCAATGCCAATATCTAAAGCTCTACTTTCTAGTGAGTTACCACACATAAATAGTACATAACAAATAATTCGTTATATTTTGGAATATTTAACGGAGCTCGAACAGTCATTCGATTAATCTGCAATTAAATATATGCAGCAAATCTGAGAAGACCACAATAATTGCGTCAAGTTATCACAGCTGCCAGTGCTTTTACAATATTACATCAAATAAAGTTTATTGTTCCTACCAAAACTCGTTAAATTCATATTGGTGATGTTGTTGCGAAAAAAGCTTTAATGAATGCCACCATTTCTTAAATAACATACTCGAAATGATTTGAAGTTACAGACCGGTTAAGCCAGTTTTTTTATAATAATTGACAAAGGAAATCAGAGGAACCAGTATTCGGCAAGGTTATACAGCACCTTGCACATTTAGCATGCAGAAAGATTAATATTCGGTCATTTAATCTTTCGATAAACGACCATTCACATTTCCGGTCTTAAAAAAGACCGAAGTGCGCAATGATTTAGTTTGAAAGCAATGTTCTCATCTACAAGTATTTGTGTGTATTAAAGTTAACTATGCAATTTAGGTGGAGACTTTATCAAGTTTGGAATTCTACAAAAACGTCAGCATGCAAACCGATATGAATACCATTACGATGCCTATCGTACAACAGAACTTCATTTAAAGAGTCTCTTCTGGGTATTACATAAGCTCAATTCTAAGCAACATTTTCCACTTAATGTGCGATTGCTTTTACGGTGAGTCGAATTTGCTACTATTTGATTGTTTACGAGAAGTCAGTTTAGTCATTATAGTGACCGAAATGGTAGCAAAGTAAGCTATCGACTAGACCTTTTAACCAAGCCAGCTCCCAAGAAGGTTAATTTAAACTCCAATCATCTTTGCACCAAAATAAGTCTCTGTGCAAAAGGCTGCACCTGCAACAAAAGGTTTGAAAGCCAAAGAGCAACTAATGCGAAAAAGACTTTCAACTACCCTTCCGCTTTGCTGCGTTGAAGGGCATGTGTCTGTCGTTTGATCTCCTGGTGGTATAACCATATTGTGCGATATATAATTAACATGATGCTTTAAAAGTTAGATCTCAGCACTGAAGAGCTTATAGATAACCGGTGCATAATTACCAATGTTTAATGCATACCAAAAGTACTCACTATGCTGAATAATTTTCCTAGAGAGGGATCATCAACAAACAAGCATACAGTTTAGAACACATTAAAACATAAAAGTTGAATTAGGTCCTGGTATTCAGTCTAATAATAGATCTTAGAGCTAAGAAGATAGTGACATGCGACTCTTATAGTGGTAATGTTTAAAAAAGGTCAGAAGCATTAGCTCACACTCTCTCTAAACTCATAATTATAACGATTTTTCTACGCCGATCTTCGCCATCTCTTCCCGGCACGAAGGCTTTTCGATAAAAGGGGGTCAGATGTGATGAGCCCTATAATTTTAGGTCTTCAGTTTTGAACCGGTTTTCTTAAAGAAACAATTGTCTCTCTTGGTGGGAGATGTATAGAACACAAATAGCAGGACAAGAAATGCGCTTGAAATACCTAAGAATAAACAGGTACATATCGTAAAAAAAGCGATTTGTCATTGCGGATATAAGGAACCTACTCCTATAAACATAAGCTCAGTATTCTTGATAAAAACATAATTTTGTTTGATCGATCCTCTTACGGTCTAGAGGCATGAGTCGGTGCACGTAAGTAAAATTTCAAAGATGCCAAACTTGGACCATCTGAATAAAGTGTTCATCCTCCAAATCCCGAAACTCGTATGTATCCTGGGTACCCCAGGGCCTCTTTTAGGCGCTATTCGTCCTTTCGATGCCGTTGGTAAGACGAGTACGGTATGCCATACGATGCTTAAAACCTTCGACGCATTGGTCACAAGACCGAAAGGTTGAGTACTCATCAGCCAGTGCACTTTTAGTGTCTGAAGTTCTGGAATCCATAGGTCAAATGACCGAAGGAGTCCGTCTCCTTCTAAGGAATAAGGGCTTGAGTCGCACCAAAGATGTCGCAACCAAAGTCTGTACTTACGGTGGCGCAAGAGCTACCCCTTTTTTTTGAAGAAAGAGTAAGATTGGCGCAGGAGCGCCTATTCCGAACGCGTTTTGACCGGCGGCATCAGCACAACATCCATATAAAGTGGCGCACTTATGAAGGTCAAAAGAAAATTGCTAAGTCACGCACATATTTCGCTTCATAGAGCACATTGAAGTCGGTGACTGCCCAATAACCGTTTCAAACTGAATTGAAAAGTACCGGAGATATTATCTGATCCGTGGACGTTTAGCCGTGTGGTAGAAAGGGCTTTATACTTATAAGTTACAGTAATAATATGTAAAAGTCGTGACACCTCTAGAATTTTGTTCCCGATCTACCAAGAAAGCAATTTGAATTTTAAGCTCACGGATGCCGAGTACGATATCTAAGGTTGCTGGGTTTTGGATTGTATCACCCGGAAGCTCACTCAATCTTTGAATTGGTTCTTCTAATAAGCTATTTAGGTGTCGATGCTGATGAGCTTCTCCATACCGATCCTTGCCTTCAGGCTTCTTACGACGCCGGGTTAAAACTAATGAAGAATTAATTGTGGCGTTCAAGGCATGCATATAGCCGTTATAATGCTGTACTAGAATCGGAATTTATTCCAAGCCAAATGTTGCTTAAGATGTCACAAAAAGTAAGTACCGAAAAAGCCCTCATAATGCGCAAAGAAGGTAAGCCTACTGCTCAAAGCTCATGCTCTGCATCGTTTAGCTTTACCCGTCTAAATTGCTCTCTTTATTCGCGTCAGACTTGTTGTCAAGGCAGCATAATGCTGAGAAAGTCTTATATATCCTTGCCCACTATGCTTGTGCAACCGACTACTGAGCTTTTTCGAGAGATACACCAAAAATACTGGGATAAATCCAATAAGGAGTAACTAAGTGCTTTCCATCTAGGGCTAAAGGCATCGCTTTTGTTCAAGAAAATGATGATGCAATACAAAATCGATTCTTGGATGTCACAAACGGCTCATGGCTGACAAAAGACTTGTTTATAGCTGGCTGTTGTGTCACGGCAGGTGCGCTACAATCGAAGAAACTGCTGAAGCTTTCAAGTCACTGGCACTCGGAGAATTTAAATCGACTGAGTCCTTACGCACATATTTCAAAATCGTACTTTGCAAACAAAATACGATTTCTTGGTCCTCCGTCTAAGACGGACTTTTCCTAGACCACTTTTACATACAGTGTTCGTTGCACCGAGGCCCAGAGATAATATTGAGATCCTGCAGGATCTCAATATTCGGCATACTCTGCTTTTAAAAGTACTTGAATGAAGTCTTTAGCGACCCGCCATCCAAACCCTGACCGGTTAGAGGAGTGAAGTACACGATTATTCGTAAAAAGTATAAAGTATTGTGCCAACACTGTCTTCGCTAAGACGAGAGATAAAAACGTGATGCAGGAGTCAAACTTTGCATTATCCTGTCCTTGGAGACAAGCTTAATAGTGCTGACTATATGTGCTTAAAGCAAATTAAGCTCTGCGTCGGTGTATGCACAACCACATATTCTAGGAAGGACGTGCCGCTCAGTAGCATGTCCGGTGTATGCTGTATAGTGCACTGAGTTTGTAGCCGGCTACTATCAAAAGCATATGAGAAAGCCACGTCTACAAACATGGATCCCAGTAGCCAAAAAGCTAAGCTTTACCTTTCTGACGTTTAATTACTAGCCCACACAGCCATGTCAATCATAATGAATTCTCGTCCGGACATATGTTGACGATGTGTTCGTCGACAGCCGCTGTGAAGGAGACTTGTTGACTCTGAGATCCAATAAAAGCCAAAGGGTGCTTACCACGCAATGCGCCTTATATCGACCGGAATGGTCACCAAGCGGTGTATCGTGAGCCGCGTAGAGGATACAAGCATTTAAATATAATCATGTGAAACCAATATACATGACTATCATGGGTAAATTTCAATATATCGTCTTTTGGAAAGATCAGATGCAGCCTTTTCATTTAACCGCTTCGACGTTTTCTTGTTCACCTCAATGAGCTTATTGCCCTTTAAAAGCCTTAGCAGAGCCATAGAAAACTCATATCGCGTGTACGTGCGACAAATTTATTTTAATGCAGATGAGGTCGCAACTATGAGAATATCTAATACATAGTCCAGGCGATACGATATGGCGCATCAACCAAAGAATTTTTCTTTTGTGTCATTTTTCATTTTGGACTTTACTCTCAAAAAAAGATTGTTTTCTGCTGAGTAAGGGCAACTATGTCGCAATGAATGGTGGCGCATGATCGGTATAGATCACGAATGGCCTAGAGCTGGCTCATTAATTCTGTACTCGGCCAGAGCATATTTTATTGCAAATGGTTCTTTGTCGATTATATTATATTTATTCTTGGCAGCTCATGGCTTATGTAATTCGGACGCGATCACAATATTTTGCGCCTCGGTGACCCCGTGCAGTAGTGATAAAGTCTGCCGCATCACAGACGACATTAAATCACCATTTTAAATCCATCAAGCCAATATTAGTCTATACAATAGACTTCCTTAAATTTATCAAATGTCATTAGACTTCAATTTCTCAAACCCATTTTGTGTTCTAGCTAGGGACAGTCGACCCAGAATTGCGTAATTCTCACTGTAATAAAGCAAGAAATTAATTGGGCCCGGTTACTTTCAGGTAGTTAGAATCTTACAATAGCCTTAAACTGCGCGTGATTGTCTAAAAGCTGTGCTTTACAGTGCAGCATCCTAAGAAGAGGCACCGAAGGCGAATTGATATGCAATAACGGTAAGCCTATGGTGTTCATGCGCTTGAACACTCCTCGTGATTGATTAAAGTGATTTATCGTGGTTTTCACACACGCCTTCCCCAACTTTACACGACCATGATCAGAAACATAATCATCAGATGAATGTGCGCGGGCCCGGACAATTGAGCATTTTAACATTTAAACGGCGTCTGTTTTTTAAAAACTCTTTAAGTTGCGATCGATGAATTTTGGGGCATATCGACAAAATACTGACCGCGGTAGTGATCGTCACTATTTTCCTGCAAAGTAGATAATAATTCGCGTATGCTATAGGCTGTATATCCTGTAACGTTGTCTTGCTACGCTTTCTGCTTAGACATTGGTGTATGTGCCGGAATGGGGTGGTGTGTAGCTCATTGAAAGTATTCACAATGCGCTACAGAAAATTACCCTTCTGGCACATGACGTCAGCAAAAAAAAGGCCTCAGTTGTGTAGACTGCAGCCACGTTTTGGTCTGTACGAAATACTATATCAAAACATCAACGTCACATTGTCACATTGCTCCTTACGCAAGGAATAATGCCACACTGCGCAGTTTATGATCTCTGTAATTAGGTCCATATAATGATGTACACCTCTATCAGGTGTAATGCCAAATGCAAGTCTTGTGAGACCTTTTTTTGAGAAAAATACCAAAAAAGGACACGTACTTGAACAATACTTTACGAACGAAAATCCTCTTCATTCCTTACGTGAATTTTTCGTGTCTTCTAAGACAATTTCACTTAATCGTGATGAGATTGGTATCATATTTTGAATCGTATTACTACCACCGTCAGCTTAAAAGGCTTCTAAACTTTAACGAGGACGTTTTCTCTATTCCAGCAGAGGATTTACCGATGAGAAACGTTTTGAGCTTCGAACTTATATGGTAAACGCTCAATAAAAACATAGTGTTGACACCATTCTTTGACGAGTCTATATCTCCTTTCAAGACCAGACTCGCTGCACTGCTCAATAAGCGTCATGCGCTGCTACCCTTTTCTTGAAACGATTAAACTGTCTTGGAACTATTACCTGCTTCATTTTGGGTCTGGGTCCACACGATTGTACATTGTTGAACCAATGTCAACTCCAAAGATCTCTGCTCATCATATTCTCGCTCTGCGAAATAGATACCGCTTTACGTTTATCAAATGGGCAGCGCCCTGGATGCCTTGACCTCTGGGCAACTATGTTGGACTCGGCGAATGCTAGCGTTGCTCGGTGGGCCACGTGTCACTGCACTATATCGTCGGGACCGTTTTTTTGAATAATTTTTGGCCCTTAGCCAAATATAGCTTGCATGGAATGCCGCGCCCTTGATGCATTGGACAACCTTCCATGGTCACTGGTGTTTGCGCCATTTTGCGTGCAGGCAAAAAGACTCGACCAAAGTACCTTGAACTTATGCCAGCTATGTCACCCAAGATATGCAGAGTGTTATGTCTTCCAAGTACCGCTTAGTGGTGTACCTTCAACTATGCCATCACAGACACGCAGCTACGCTGCTTCCTGCAAGCTTTCGCAGTGGCTTATCTACCTCTTTACAAATCAGACATTTTCCCTCGACAGTATCAGCTCTAAATTCCGATACTGCGTTGTCCAACACGTTGACGAAAAGGCCCAGTGTCCAAGCCAAAAGGATTTTTGCATCTTAGCAGAGGTGGCATTGAAACTTTGCCGAGAGCAAAATGAAATACCTCCAAAGTCTATGATTTACGATAAATTCTGCTGCTTCCGGTATTAGGTCTTATCTCGCATTAAGTCTTAGAAAGCAAACTACACTCGACAACATTAAAGCTAACGAACTTCACACTTAAACTTACTTTGCAATGATTCTCACTCATATCACCAGGCGAACAGTGGCAATATTACATTAGATGCGCTTGGATAGCCTCAACATATGGCTGAATTTTCGAAAGTAAGCCACCAAAATAAAATACTTGACGCCGCAAAGTAGACGAGATAAGACCAAGTCCTACTAAAATTGCATCACGATCGCCTCAACCACAAATGTTCGGGCTTGCAAGCTCGATTTGCATAATAGAGCACGAAGGTTATCATGGCTAGTTCCTATTAGCCTTTTTATTCTATCTCAAATTCTCTCTACGAAGAATTTCCATGCCTAATGAGTACCACCGCTATTTGCGGCAACCCGTACGAATGGGATAACTGGCCAATCATACACTAATAAGGTTGACGCAGGACCTATACCGCAAATGATGGATATCACCACGGATATAGCATCATCGAACACCCATATGCTGGCTTGCAAATCCGAGGTCTACTTATTCCTCATAAGCATAGCAAAGATCAATTGAACCAGATAGTTGAGTACACTCTAGCTAGTATGTGGCTTTTTTGTTTACAATCATGCGCATGGTATTCTTGGAACTTCTCGGCTTAGTGGTCCAAGTGGGCATCGACTTTGTGGTCCAAGCGGGCATCTCAAGATTCAGGCTTGGACATCGTTGGAAGAAACATATTACCTTCTTGGCTCCGAAATGCCCAATTGGCGGACCATTATTGATTAGAAGGCTTGAGTCTCGTGCTTAAGCAAAAAGTGACAAATACATGTGCTTCACAAGCGACCCAGTCATCATCTGATAGCATTGCGTACTAATGACGAGATGCCGTGTGGCGTTCGAACGCTGTAAGTTTGGCTTGTACTTTAGGGATATCGTCTTTTTCTGATAATCAATATGGGCTTGGTGCTGAGATAATTTATCTAGGGTCTATGATTTAGAAACAAAAAGTGGTGTTGAGTCAGCGTATTTTAAGAAGAGACGAAATTACAACGGTGGTGTTTAATCGATAGAATGGAAATAAGAGAAAGCTGTGACTTAAATGGATGGAAGGAGTTTGATTTTTAATAGAGGAAGCATTACAGGGTCACACGAGCAAAGTGCGTGTTATATCTATTTTGCATTCGGGGACTGATGCCAAGGATTTTGTAACGCAGTATTTGCATATTCATATCACAAGCGTATAATTGATGTTTATCGAAGAGATTGAGTTTGGCATATAGAACAATGCGACGATACAAAATGAAGTCGTTTTCATTCAATCGATGTCAAAGTGTCTGTCACGCTGACCCAAATATATTTTGAAGTCCCAGCGAGGGAGTGGAATTCTTGCTTAGTTTGTAGTTATAGGTTTGTCTTGGTTGTCACAAGAAGTCCCATACATTCAGGCCTTGAATGTGGTGAAGCGTTGTGTGTCAAAGCCGCTTGGATATCCGTATGCGGCCAAATGGTTTTAAAATCAGGCAAGAAGTTTTTATTAATTGAGCAGACTTGAGCGCATTGTACTAAATTACTTAGAAGCGTGAGAATGACGTAACATTTTTAATCTAGTTTCTTACGTAAATGCGTTCAGCTTAAGCATATTTGTCAACTCGATGACTGCCATAACTGTGATTGCTTTATCGACTATAAACGCAGAAAAGATTTCGCAGAATTGCTTGGACTCAGAACAAACAGCATAAGTCGAATGGGTCGCGAATAAACAAAGCACTTGGCGCGAGGTTGAATGCTCGACGTATATGAAGGACAAGCCCTCCTCTTTTCTGAACCTCGATGGCAAATTATCCACTTTAAAGCTTGGTTTTGTCAGTTAGCAAGATTAAATTGGGTGTAGTTTTGAGACCCGTGAAGTATGATAACTAAAAACAAGGCAGAAAATTTGCTCGAGCCATATAGATAATCTTTCGACCCTGAACCTTTTGAGACGAACAGATGTGTATTAGCGCACGCCAAACGAAAGCCCTGGTAGAACAATCACGTGCGAACTTTTTAACTTGCCTTCGCCACCCAACGTTAAATTTTAAATCAACGACGGGCACTGTGCAACTTTTATCCTTCTTCTCTACTATGCTCTTTTCAAACGTGTTTGTCATAGACTTCAGTACAACATGGCACAAAAGACCATCACTGAAAATTGTCGGGGAAAGGTAGGAAATAGCCATTTAATATCGTAAACCGACGTTTACTTGACGACGATGGTATTATAATTATATACCTTAAGGTGCATGCTGGATGTCGTACCCTTGACAATACACATTTTACCAAATGCAAGCTTGAATCGATATCGATAACAAAATATTATCTTTCAAATGCGAGTGCCAGTAAGCGTAGCGAGCCGGGGCCGCGAGTAGGACTTAGCACTTACTTGTCAAAGTTCCTTTGCGATTTCGTTTCAGAGCCTTTTATAGTACATGAATGTACTGAAAAGTCGATCTTATTAAAACAGAAAACATGTGCGCAGGCAAAATTAGTAAGTACGCAAGATACTACGACTTTATATGCTGTACATACCACTATGGTAGATACAAATTAAAGCATCAAAGTCTAGAGCTATAAGCATTATGTGTCGTAGTCAGATCTGAACAACCTTAATCTTCAAGCGTCACAATACCAATCCGTGTAGATCAGGTAGATAGTCACATCAAATTGTCAAAGACTTTGGCTTAGGTTTTGATAGATACCATAGTATCTTTTAAATCGACGGCGCCATCATGAACCCGTACAATTTCTGACCAATTTGATGTACAACTTAGTATATGGAATGATAAACACGCTTGCCAAGGGCCCGATGTTGTCACGATCATTAGAACAAGCATTTCTAATAGCTAAAAAGACTTATAAGTACACAGCATTAATTTCGAGTAATTTTTTAGAAAGAGTTAGTGAAGACTAGTCAAATTGGAAAACGTAATGCCTGATGGCTTTTTGAGACTAGAACGACAGTACTACACACGAATCGCCAAAATAGTCTACCTTGTTATCGAAAGCTCTTAGGGATGCCTAAGGACTGACTTTACGCTTTTTATGAGGTAGGTGTCCCTCCCGTCGCAATATTTGTGTCTCGCGCGGATCTTGCTCGATCGAGGATTTAGTGAGGTACTTAAGCATATCGTTCGATATTTCCAGCATGCCTGAATACCTTCGAAGCCATTTAAATAGACCCACAATTTCTTCAAACGAATGTTTTTCACTCAACAAAACAAACAATTCTTTGTTGGTAAATTGCTTCTCTGTCCGGAATAGTTTCACATACAACATTCCTTGCAAGAACTTAAGATCACCAAGGTCAAACTTTCCTGATGGGACCAGTTGTCTGAAAACGTCTTGAGGTGACGCGCCGTAACGCAACCATAGCCATCTCGTCCATAATGCTCGCAATTTTTTTGCGTGGGTTCCAAAGGCATATTGTGACGTATGGTCAAACATCTGAAGAAAGAATTTTGATTTAAGCAACTTCGTCACACCGCCCCACGATGTCTTTCCAGCCAATAAATGAAGAAAGTCGTCGTAGTAAAAGTAACGTTGATCAGAGCCTGGAATCACATTGCTCCAGTACATCTTGACATATTTGAGTCACGAACAAAGTATGTTGAAGTCGCCACTGGTACTAACACGCAAAATGTCAAAAATGGTTCTCGGCGATATTCGAGCTTGCAGCCATTCATGAAAGACTAGCTGCTTAATGTTCGACTGTGACACCAAATAAAACTGCATGCTTGTGGCCAGATCTTTGCATCCGATTCAAGTCGAAGCCGTTGTTCGAAAAGTGCTACAACTTGTTGATGCGAGTCGACTGGCGTTATCTTGTTTGAAAGAAGTGCTGACGACGTTTTCTTCTTCAATTGCTTATCGTATTCGTTCACCAAGAATGCAAATAGTTCCTTGTCGTCAAATACTCCGTGACTCGTGGCCGTGTTACTCTTGGCCGTTTCAATTATTTCCACGCCACCCAAACGCCTGTACTTCTTCACGTAGTCAAACCACCAGAGAAGCCTGGGATCGTACTTTTGCGTGTCTGCAGTAAAAAGATGCACTTCCATGTATCGGAACGTATGCGCGGGGCTTTCTCGGGCGTCCAAGCAGTGAGAAAACACCTTCTCCCTAGTGTCATCGATCTCCCAAGGAATCTTCGACGTCTCAATCAACTCTCTCCATTTTTTTTGAAAGGAGGTTGGCCACGTGTTTCACCATCCTATCGATCTTAACGTCTCTAAACCGCTCAACTGTGCTTATGGTGCCGTGTGATGGAAGTGATGTGATCTTTAGTCCAAGTGCAAGGCTCGTGTCCGAAAGCTCTTTTTTAATTTGCGCGATACCACGCCCCCCCTTTAGTATGGTTCTCGATTCATTGCTGAAATTGCTTTCTTCAGGTGCAACACTGTAAGTTCTCGCCTTTGTCGGGCTAATGGAGGTCATGGGGAAGCGACTATTTGCGTCCGGCTCCTCATCTCGTCCTGCACTTAAGCCGAGCGCGAAACAAGCACTGACTCCAACAAGGCAGATGGAAACAGTACGTAAGACAAGCATGCTCGCAGGGGTCCTCGCGTTGCGTACGTTTACCACGCAAATTAAAGAATGAGTGTAGGTGGAATCCGGCACCCTCCAAAGACCTCGTTATGCAATTCAGCACACGCTTACTAAATTTAAAGGTATCCCTATATGCATTGCCGAGACTGAGCTCCGTATTGATGCGTCACCTATCTCATACCATAGCAATGCTGCGGAAACAGATTTAGCATCTTTGCCTTTGTTTGGATAAGTACTGACGTCTTTCTTTTCAGACCGAAACTTTGATTGACAGAGCCCACAGTGATTGTATTTCACTTTTTTGTGGTGTTAACGTAGCTCTTAATCACGTAAGGGAACCACAATTAGCTCAGACGGCATACCTTGCTATGCAACGCATACACCTTTATCATTGTTGTTTTCACATTCAGTTCCATGATTGAGACCGCAAAGGGTAGAAAAACCATGTAATGTATTACAATAGATCTTTGTATCTTACAAATCATACAGTATATATTTATGACTGTATCACTGAGCCATTTTACCGCGCAGGCGATTTACTAAGACTAATTTCTGCCATCTGCTAATAGACAAGAATGTGCCTAATAAACCGGGCACAAAAAGCGGCTCTATTGTGGGCGGACTTGCACCGTATCATATCATTAAATCAAGGAATAGAGGTAGCAAAAAAAATACTCTGCGAGCTATTGGATATCAACTCAGTATCGAATAGAATTTAAGAACTACATTGGTGCAAAGTACGATTACTTTTTTCTACAACTTTTCTACATATTACAAGAAATATTATCCCTATTAAAATTTGGTGAGTAAAGAGCTTGAACTGTTTTAAAACGGCACCCTGTTCTTTTGTTAGTATAAATTGAGCTCAATTTAGATAAGCTCTAGTGCATTAAGCTCTCAAAACATCTTTGTAAGGTATTGTTTTTTTCAAATCTTTACTGTTAGCATATGTATCTTAACTTGCCATGGCAAATTTACTTTCTACATTCAAAAATTACAGAAACTAATTCCACATACGGCTATTATTATGCAAATTTTCAGAAAAACGAAAATAGCTAAGATCACGTGCATGATGCATGCATGGCCCATGCGGCGAGCGCATGGTAAGTTTTGCAGGGTGTTAGTAAATTGTCGGCTAGATTAATCGGAACATGGGTAAAATATCGAATTTGTACAACAGCGCCAAATCTTGATGACCTAAAAGGGTCTTCGGTTAAAAAAAAAATCCAAATCAACTTTATTGCGCAGTATACGCACAACCAGCTCACCTAGTAAAGGTAGCTCGTCTCGGAGAGATTCAATTTCCGTGTATAGGCCGTAATGGGAATTTTCAATCACTAAATGTATGAAAAACGTCAGTCATGTCGTGCAAATTTTAAGAAGGACAACAAATACTTTACAACTAATGCGAGCACAAACCTGTACCCCGGAAATCGAAAGCACTTCCTAATTTGCCGGCTCGAGCACAAGTGCCCGAGCCTGCCCCGTTTTTACTCAGAGACAGTTCCCGCCGCCGTTGTCAGTTCTCCCCGGAGTACTGTAGACCGCCGCCACACCTTCACCGCCGCCGTACTCACCTCCCTATGAGTGCTACCACCGCCGCCAAGTCCGACCGCCGCCAACAGTTTTCGCTGTCTTCTACCGTTGCTTCTGTCTCTCCCCGCGGAAGACTTTCGCTTCGTCGATTTCCTTCTACGGTCGCGTTCTCCGGCTGTACAGTTGTACGGCCAACTTGGATTTGACGTGAGTGTTAGTCGGACTAGTTCCCTCATCTCAGCCAAGGAGACTTTATACTATGGTGTTGTCTCCTCACTGGTCGCGTTGATCACGCGTTTGCCTTTCGGCCCATTGAGAGAAGTTGTGGGTAGTTCTTACTCCCACTACAGTCGATCTGCCTAGCTGCACCCACTAAGTGACTCATTGGCAGAATGTTTACCGCCCCTAGCTCTGCTTCGGCGAAACAATCGGCACGTTCGCCGGCCGGCTTGCCGACGTCGCAGCCTCGCCAGGCGAGTCCGGACGGACAGCCAGCGCCGCGTTGGGTTCCTGACGACTCTCAATTTGAGACAAGTCTGGACCTTTTTTCCGATGACAGTTGAACGAATCAGGACCGCCGTTTTGCCGCACTTGCAGCGGTACCTACACCTGTTGCTGCTAAGAGTTGTACGAACATGTAGATCCCGGCCGCGCGTCTTACTGCATAATACAGACAGGACGCCATCTTGAGCTCACTAGCGTCGGTGAGCCAGCCTGCGGTATGGCGCGAGTGCCTTCTTCATCTTCGGGACTTTCAACCATACGCACATCGAGGTATCTCGTTTGTGTGCAGGTCCGACGATGCCCTCTCCCGATTGGGCAATTTGCAACTTACGGTTTGTGGCGTCAGCGTCACAATCCTTAAATATTCGAAGTACAAAAAACTGTACTTTGTGGATCTGGCCCGTCTCCAAAAAGATGTGTCGGATCAGGCTATTTACGACTGGTTTGTGCAAAGAGATGCGCAACCAGTCCTGATTACGCCCACGCACGTTCACGGCCAAGTGAAATCACGCGGACGCACGGTGTACTTCAACAGTGTCGGTTGTCCTGCTGGACTTTTCGAATCTAACGGTGAACCCCTTCGGAAAATCTTTTCGATTCGGAGGAAAAACCATGCTTTGTACAGCACCGTCAACGAAATTTTAGCCGCATCAAGCCGCCTTCGCTACGACCATCTCCACGCCGGCCGTTGGATACGTCTGATGCCAGCATGACCGGTGCTGAGGAAGTTAACGCTGAACATCCCGAGTCATTGGAGGTTTTGGTCCAACCGGTTGCCAAAAACCGGGTGGTTATTGACTTAAGCGATCCAGTCAACGCCCCGTCTACGCGTTCGTCGCGCTCTACAAGTGCCTTGGCCAACAAGCCGACTAGCTCGGCGGTCAAGCGCATGATTGTTGATGCAGTGCCAGACGATGCACCAAAGTGGAAGCTTGTACAACACTCGCAATACGGTATCATCAACCGTGAAGGAGGAAACTTTTTGGAGCCGGAAGGTCTGGTTCCTTGCGAGCTTCACATTGAGCCTGAAGACCCCCATTCTCTGGTCTACTCGTTCCCTGTTTCGCCCAATTGCTACGAGGTTCTTCAAGATGAAGGCTTTGATGCATCACTGCCGCCGGATGTTGATCTGGAAGCGGGTGAACAAGATGGAGACGAGGAGGGGATGACCGACGCCGTATCGGATTTCACTGCATCGTCAAGTTTTTTGCCTTACGAAGAAGATGCGCGTGTACTAAAAAGAGTTCGCTCATTGACTCTTACAGTGGAGCAAGTTTCAGTGGCAGAACTTCAACAAGCAATTGATGAATTTATCGAGCGGGATGTCTTACAGCTTACTTCACACGAGGACGTGTTGGCAGCGATTCAAGCACAGCCAGCCTACTTCCGCCGGTTCTTTCAGCTTAAGGCAATACATGACAGCCAGCCTACTTCCGCCGGTTCTTTCAGCTTAAGGCAATACATGACAGCCAGCTGTTCAAAGCTCACGCAGTTAACCGAGCAATCAGCGCGGAGCCTGTAACGGGCGATGAGTCGACAGACTCTCAAGATCGTCTGCGGCTTCGATGCGATATCGACATCATCAACGCGGCACATTTCTTCGATGTTATGTTTCCAAGTAAGGAGCTCCAAGCCGCAGCTATACACAGTGCCACTAGCGACTAGTTCTTGATGGTCTTCGCGCCGAGTGTATACGTCGATCCAGTCAAAGTTCAAGCGCTTCTTGGGCCGATGTTGCTGCCAAAGCGCCTTCGTCACTCCCCGTTTTTACTATGGAGTGACCTAAATCTTCTCTGCTTAGCCCGGACCGACGCAGTGAAAAATTTTCTCGATGACAGTCGAACGCCACCGTTTGTGCTCACTGCACTTAACGATCTGTCACAGATTCCACTGCCACAAGACATGGCAAACAGGCCCTCTCGATTGGTGAACTTTCACCTCTAAAGAGGCCTGGGCCTTTACTGGAGTCTCGCTGAACGTAAATGGGCTGAATTCGGCCAAATTAGCTACGTATCAGCGGCTTCTCTCTGAACATTAGCTGGTCGCTTTTCAAGAGACGAAGTTTAATAAAGCAGACTCACCTCAAACCAGCGAACATTTCATTCATGTGGCCGATTCAGGAGCACGCTGCTTCTGGTCCGACACCACGTCCCCCGTTTTTAATGAGCGACATGGAGTTGGACTTGTGTTATCTTCAGCCTCTCCCTTTAAAGAAGTTGAAGATCTCACAAAACGGGTCTACAAAGAACAGTTACGGAATCGTTATTTATTATTTAAGACCACGCTTGGTGAATAAACGGTGTACTTACATGTGGTATATGCACCTGATGAACCTGCACGACCTGGTGATTTTTTTCGCGCGCTCCCTGTGGACCTCCTTTCAGACCGTTTGAATCCGGAGTACCAGGCGGCGCACATTGTTATGGGTGACTTTAATGTCACTATGGATAATTATCTTGACCAAGCCTCTCCATCCCAGTCACATCCCGGCACTGGTCGAGAAGAGCTGAATGACTGGCTGGATGCCTTGGGTTTAATGGACGCATGGAGATTTGTGCATACCGATACGCGTGACTACACAAATCCCACTCGTAAAAATCCGCATGACTACTGCTTCTTGACGGTGGACCTACTCCAGGATCATCTGGCGAAAGTCAGCCATGTGAGAGATCAAAAATGTCATACTGAAGATCATATACCAGTCAAATTTACACTACAAGCGACTTTACTTCCCAAGATGAAACGTGCGCCGTGGAGATGCCCACCTTGGTTGTTACGTGTTCCGGAAGTTGTCAGGAATCTCATGCTGTCAGCTGAAGCACTGGCCGCTCGAATTCGAAGCTTTGACGGATCTAATCCTGGATGCCTGCTAGATGAACACAAAAGATCCGACTGCATTTATCTACGCAAAAGGTGGCTTGGTTTAGGACACGCTGATGCACGAGAGATGGCTACAAAAGTGACAGCAGTCAACGATGCTCTTGACCTTCACAACCTATCTCCTACCGACTACAACAAAAATGCATTGCAACAAGCACAGGCTGATCTCAAGGCGTATCGAGAGGCGATTCAAGAGCGGAACACTGAAAGTAAATTTGCGGCCGACTTACATTTGAGTGAGTGGTCAACAAAGCACTTTTTCGGGGCTCCACAACAAGATTGTCTCGGGTCACCTATCACTGAGTTCAGATGCAGAGACGGAACGACAACGGAAGACCCCGCTGGAATCGGCAATGGACACCGTAGATTCCAGTCGACGTATCCTTATCTACGACATCTACGAAATAGTTCGTACCAACCGCTTCGTCTTGCACAAAAGTTACGTGATACAGTTGCCAAGGTCGCGCCTGCACAGAAGACTTTGTTAGACACTCCCATCACGGCAAAAATGATTTATATTGGGCGATTATGAAATCAACCATTGGAAAAGCGCCGGGACCAGACGGCCTACCTATTGAGTACTACAAGTTAGCCCCTAAAGTATGGGCACGGATTTATGAAGTTACTCACGACAATCAATTATACAAAGGAAAAATGACTAAAATTTAGCGACGTGCGCATTCCTCGTTGTTATACAAGAAAGGAGACCGGTCCGAGCCGGGAAATTACCGCCCGCTGATATTACTAAATCATGATGCCAAGCTTGGCCCCAAGATCCTCGCGAGGCGCCTGGGTACCGTCCTCCCATCGCTAATTCATGAAGATCAGAGCGGCTTCGTCCCAGATCGGTCTATTCGTCACTCGCTTGTCCGATTTTAAGACTTACAAAAGCTGTGCAAGGATAAGTATCCTAACGCATGCGCCGTCCTCATCGATATTGCTAAAGCCTTCGACAGCATGCTATGGCCGACTATGGAAATGGTTCTTCATTACTTCGAATTTGGTGCATGATTTCGAGCGTGGATAAAGACCTTTTACAACCAGACCTCAGTCAGTCTACTACTTAACAATTTGCCCGGCGATCCGTTTTTACTTGATGCTGGAGTACGCCAAGGAGACCCGCTTTCACCAGGACTCTTTGTGCCCTTTATGGTGCGACTAATGAACTACCTACGAGCTCGGTTCGCCGACCGTGGATTGAATGTCGATGGAATATCTGCACCCCATCTGCTACTAGCGTTCGCCGATGACTGTACTGGGCTTTTGGCTGATGTCGATCACACAACCGAATTTCTAAATCATGTTCAAGATTATGCATCGGCATCAGGATTACGGCTGAATATGGAAAAAACATGCATCGTGCCGTCCACGCACAAAGTTAGTCTACCAAAACAGCCTCAACTTCGGGCATCGACAAGTCTTAAAGCTCTACTTCCGTCGGATAGCGTTGTCCTACTTGGTGTACTTCAAGGCGCAACATTGACACCCGAACAGAGATTGAGTGACGTTCTCGCTAAAGTGCGTACGCGCTGTGCCATATGGAAGTACCGTGCCCGTACCTTACGCGGAAAGGTAGTGCTCTTACAAAGCATCATCTTACCTCTACTTTGGTACACAGCTAGTGTCACTAAAATTGCGACATCCCTTTTGGCTACTGTGGACATAATTATCCGGAACTTCGTTCACTCGAAGAACACAGAAAATGTTACGGCAGCGGCTGGGAAGTTTGACAAAAACTGGATACACGAGTATCTCTAGTGGTGGGCTTAGACTAACGCCTACCAAGATATTCATCCAAGCAATGCACCTAAAATTTACGTGATGCGATCGCCGCGACTTGTAGGTCAAATAAGCCTCCCCGGTGGATCACTCCCGCACTTGAGCTATTTACAAGAGCATTGGGATCTCTCGGGTCCGGCTTCGACAGGACATGAAAGGAGAGCAATATAGTGGTTGAAATGACTACTGGAAATCTACACTACGAATATGAGCGGATCTGCACACTTCTCACAATTCCACAATTTGGAAGAGATTTGTACAAGTAATGCCACTCTGGTACAACATTTACTTCACTTTCGGCAAGGGTAACACCCCACTGGCTGAAGTCAAAAAAAATATTATTGGCTTTTTTAAGGCACTGGGGTTCAACCCGCCTTCAAGATTATGTGGATCGTCATGGAAGCTTTGCTTTTAAAGAGTTGCTCACCGGACTTCTCAATCAAGACGATTTTGCCCGGCCTGCTTCGCGATCACGGTTGCTATCGGATACAGTTTCGCGACTCAATCTGATTGCTTTACGACATGAACCCAACTACGGCCCTAATCGGCCAAAAAACATAGAGTGTGCCAACCACGCTTGGACTTTTTTTGACAAATTAGTCATTGAAATGTCTAATCGTGATTTTGTGAAATTACTATTGCGCACTCGCTCTGGTTCACAAGCCCCTACGCTTCAACTCGACAAGCTTCACATTAATGGACATACTCCAACAAATAAAACTTGGCCTTTGAATTACGATTGGATCGACATGTGCTACCAGTGTGTTCGGATCTTAAGTTTTGACTACAACATAATGCATTAGGTTTTCGATACAAATTTCGATGGCGAAGGGATGTCATAACAACCAATTGTGTATACACGGTTGTACAGACATTGAAGACGCCCGCCACCTATTTTGGGCTTGTCCAGTGGCCGCATATTAATGGGATCACTTTCTATCGCCTTTTCAAGGTCTCATTATTGGAGACATTGAATGGCACATAGTTGTTTTTCCCGGCACAATGAACTTGCAACCTAACATTACTGCAAAATATGGAACATACGCAATCCATGCTGCCTTTACTATTGTTCGCTGCTGTGTTCTTCGCGCACTTTGGCTTCACCGGAACAAGCGGCTATACAATGCAAACGTCTTAACTTCAAAAGAGTTTGTACGTCATCACGCATACGCATACATCAAGCTGCACTTTAGGCAGTTTCGACATCATGCTATTTCGAAAGGCAACACAAAATGGATACAAGTTGCAAATCAAGTGGAAAATGGGTTTGAAGTTGAACAAGCCTCACTTCGGTCACAAACCATTACTACACTTCGCCAACTTAACCTACAATTACTATGCAAAGATGGATATGGAAACTACTACTATTTTACTACTTCGACTACGACTACTACTTTAAAATCAAGATACGAATGTCACTCTAACGGGGGTGTCAAAAGACGTCAACAGCTACGGGATTCGAACCCGTCACCCGGTTTCCCGGCGGACATCCAGTACAGCTGCTAGGTGGACGGGACTATTAGCATAGTCCCTAGGGATTTAAGACTAACCAACCCTCCCGCTACCGCTGACCATGCTGCCGGTCAGTTTATCACGAAGGTTCTTTGCCTGTTCTACAATCCAAGTTTGTGTCCACTCTCTCCACTGCTAGCTACAGCTTCGAGTTACAACCCTAAAGTCGCGTTTAACAAACTCTTATTATAGAACAAGACGAAAATGTGCAGCACGAGTCTGCCGTCGACGTCGTATACAATCGACTATCCCACGCACCAAACACAAGCCCCGAATAAGGTTGAGAGCCTCACGCAGATTTTGATCATGGTACCTGAAACTTGCAAGCTATTTTCGTTATCGATACGCCATCCTTCACGCTCTGGACGCTCTCACACGTCTTTCACAGAAGTCTATTGCATCTCAAATCAACATCAAGCCGATTAAGATAAGCTGCGGAATCAACTTACAAGACCGAGAATTGTCTCCGCGGCCACATTGGACCCGATATACATGGCTTTGCTCGTTGTACGCTAAACGAGTATCAAGAATGTCAGCTTTCAATTCCCAAGTCATCAACACAAGTGCAAACTTCAAAAGAACGCTCGATCAACATCGCAATATCAAGCCTAACGCGCATCAGCGGCTATCCGCAGTGTGGTCAAGACCATTTATACCTTCCGGTAACAAATCTTCTACCCCACCAGTGCGGCAGACAACTTGAAACCCTCATCAATATATATGCTGCAAAATCAAGACGTGCACACTCCGATCGCAATTTGGAGTCCACTGACTCAACTTCAAGATCAAGTAATGCCTTAGGGCGTTTTGGCCCTCCGCCATCGTACTGTCTCTCTTCAGTTGCACGCTAACCAAGACCATCAAGGATTCTACACTTTGTCTCTATCCAGAATACACAAGTGCAGACTATCAAAACACATCATGAGAACCAAGATATCGAGTTGTTGCGCATCAGCTTTCCCCCTAGTGATTGGTTCTACACTCGAATTGGCACGCAATTTAACGACACGGCTTTGAGACCATGGGTTATAATCACAACCCTATCAAGTTTCGAAGCATCGAGAGCTCAAACAGTGATTTACCCGCAACTCAAGCTTCATATAGCCACACAAGTGCGACTGTATTAAGCGAGTTTTTGGGCTTTATTCACCGCAGTTCCGTCCGCGCCACTCACAGGTCCAGATCATTAGTCTCTCCGCCACCCAGCATTTGAAATACTTCACTGTGTACTTCTTTCGCTGTCGAGCATCGATAAGCCTACACACTTCGGCAAAGTCGTCTGGATGTGTAAGTACCATGAGAACCATGGCCAACGTTTATATTTTAGTTTACTATTATAGCGAAATTTTAGCTTAGGAATAACCGGAAAAGTTAATGAACTTCCAATTTTCCGGATATCGGAAGCAATTAACATCTACCGCAATCTATTGGCAACATTAATTCCGAGCTAAGCAAATAATTGTGCTAATTTTCTCAGATAAAAAGGATAGATGGGCAAGCATAGACGAATGATGAGTAAGTGCATCTCTCGTACCATCCCAATCACCACCTTTCTGTGCTTGGTCTATTAAAATACTCGTCTGATCATCAGTGACGCCAATGTCCTAACTGGGTGCCTTGCGGGTCTGACTCGCAAGATCGATGCGAATTACAATATACCAGTTTAACAATTGAGCATCGTGTTTAGATAAACTTTGTGTGCTAGCAGACGCAGACAAATAATGCAATACATATGATCACTGCAAATGAGTGAGTTTGTGCTAAATGATACAATTCTGTATTTTATACAGCCTTCGTAATTGTCGATTTCGAAAAGGCGAAGCTTAGAGCTAAAGAGAGAATCAAGACAACAATAGTAAGGCAGTGGACGTTGCTGCAAAATCTCTTCTTTCCATCGACATACTCAAAATTTTATCTCTTAACCAAAAATTAAACATCTCTTGAATCCAAAGATGCTAGATCCATCTAAGAAGATACAAAGTTCGCTATATAGTCACTTTCAAGAAATTTCGGGGCCAAAACGCGAGTGGTGCCTAGTCACCAATAATTACTTAAGCCATACAATGGGTAGCTACGATATGCGCTCATCGCAAATGATTTAGATAACTGCGCGAAATTAGTTTTGTATTTGGGTAAAGTCAGCTTATTCATAAATATTTCTATCATATTTTGAGAATTCAAATAGCACATATGTTGTATTATGGGCCAAGCTAAATAAATGCTACTTCTATAGGTTTCGGGCATCCCAGACTCTCTAGCATAGCGCTAATTGTGAAGTCCAAGGCTGTTTACACGCGGCATTGCCCTTGTTCGCGCTGGCTGCGCGCTGTTTTAAATTTTTTTAATCCGCTGTATCGTAAAATCAGTCTGCTCAGCTTAAACGCCTTAAACTAAAAGCAGATCAATTATGT
Source organism: Plasmopara muralis (assembly GCA_003676415.1). NCBI lineage: Eukaryota > Oomycota > Peronosporomycetes > Peronosporales > Peronosporaceae > Plasmopara > Plasmopara muralis. The sequence goes on along the minus strand of RCHQ01000091.1, from coordinate 37,446 downwards.
TACAAATGAATAAAGGTTGTTCATATTTCGATTTTTGTATCCGAAATGGATTTAGTTTTTAATTTAAGACTTGTATGAGAATTTAATTGATGATTTTGAGAAAAGGTGTGCCATTCATCTCGTGTAAAGTTAGTGGCACAAGACAATGATTTTCAGAGAGAGATTACTATGCTAGATGAAAGTCGTTAGACATACACTCCGCCCGAGATTTTAACAATAAAGCGAAACAAAGGTCAGCAATTTGTATTTTAAGAGTCGGAGTATATCTAGGGCACCATACTTATTCTTGGAGTCAGGCATAAGGCGATCTACGACCCGCATTGGCTTGAAGCATAAAAATTAACGTCTGGACATGCTAACGCTTTTTTCATGCAAAGCGCTATGGCAGCCCTACTGCACTTTTATTCAATCTTCAGCCAAAATTCGAAAGTAATTTTCTGTAATGATCGAGTAGTACGCTCATATTATTTGAAGCATGTTAGCCGAGCTGAGAAGTCTGGGTTTCTGCTTGGTCCTGAGGGGTCCAACATTCAGTTCCACAGACACAACGCGACCAATATATATCTTGCTTGTGGTGCACAAACGTCGGCCATCGCGTTGGCGTAGGCCACAGGTATCCTTCCGTCTTGGCTTTGGTACGATGATGTGTGCTTTTCGATCATTTTAAAGGCGCATGTAATAGCATGCATGAACTTAGCGCTTATATCATGTACAGCACTCAATTTGCATCTTTTCCTGTCTCAAATTAGCATCGTGAAAGATTGCTCATCATTTGTCTGCATTTGACAATTACTTACCAATGATCTACTCGTTTCTTAAATAATACTTTTTTATATCGCCTTTGCCAAAACAGGCTGTGGTAACTGTATTTCACCTACCTACAATACGATAATAACAGCTCAATGGAAATGGTTTTTCCTTCAAATTTAAGTGCTGCTTAATATTCGTTACTGCTACATGCTGAAATGCTTGAAATTAGCTGCGAATAAATGGTTTCTCCATTCCATAGGAAGTTTCTACAGAATGAGCTGCACGACTTCGAAATGTCGATATTTTCCTGTCCATGCTTACATCGAAAAAGATTTTTTTCGTCTCGCGGAACACTACGCGCGCTTGGGGCGGCTCTCAACTCGACAATTAATTGGTGTGACCTGACCGTTTATTGTGCTAGTATACTTCCTATTTTTGTGCTCTGCTCCGCACATTAAAAAAGCGCTTATTAGCACAGCTTCTACAATACACTGTCGATTCCATAAGTTATGATTTGCTTGACTAATGTGCACCGTTGATGAGAGCCACGGCATTGACTGACTGAGAGTCCCATGATCTTTAAGTTGCTGAGCTAGGGCCGCGCAGAATTTTTGGTGGCGGACCCAGCATCGAGCTCGCCCATGAGCCGCTTAATTTATCTTTGATTTACCCACGCAAGCAAAGCGAATCGCGAGAAAACAAATAGGCACGCACAAGCGCAGCTGAAGAAATCTGCGCTGATTTGGTAAAAAGATCATAATTTGTTTTTGTAGTTGACTCGTCTAGCACCGTACTGGTCAAATGGTCAAGAGCTGCGGAAAGAGTCACTGAATTTTAGTCTTCGTTTACTTTGAATGTCCTCCCTCCTACATTGCAAAGGGTAATACATAATTTTTTCCGTAAATATATTATTACGACAGTCACATAGAAGATCCCTAGTGGCTGATGTGTTTAAAATAAATCAACGCGTCGACACCAAAAATCGTTGCAAAGTCGCATGCTGACAAGTTTAATATCCCTTTCGAAACGGCGTGAATCTAAGAAAAAAATGGCTTGCGAAAACGATTTTCTCCTCCGATTAATTCGAAAGAAGACTTTGAGCGCAAAATGCATAAAGTGTGCGACGAAGGATCAAGCTTATGTATATTGTACCGTCGATTTTTGACGTCCACACTCTGAACAGTATTCTGAAAGCTCCGTCAACGCGTAGTAGGCTTTAAATGGCATATTTGTTCATAGGACAAGAAGGCGAATGGAACGATCGAGTAAAAATCGTCGATAAGGCAATGTTAAGAAAATAAGAGCTATTAACTACTAAAAATGTTAGTAGCATGATCCAAACATGCAATGCGAAAGCATTCGTCTCATTTGACAACTTAAATCGTTGAAATGAAAGCCTCGTGCTTAGATGACACCATTGCTCTCCTGGAAAGCCGAGTTTAGGCGCCGCTCTCTCGATCAAGTCTCTAGCGCAAGAGTCAAAGGACCCTCTGCAATTATTTTTCCAATCGCTTTGCTACACACACTATACCAACACAAGCAACACATGATAACAACGCGAGAGATTGTACGTCATGTTTAAACCATCCGCGAACGTACTAATGCATCCCTTCATTGGATCGCTATGTTCCACCAGATGTCAGATGACTCGCCATCGCTTTGATTATTGGGTCCACACCAGACGAGATTTTTCGTTTCTCAAGCTTAAAAACCAAAAAGGAGATTATATCCTCAGACCAGTTTGCCTCACGTAGTGAAGTCAGCATAAAATTGGCAAAATCCACTTTAACTTTCAGTTCAGTCGCCTTTCTGGAAAGCATTTCAATCAAAAAGGCATTGTTGTTGAACCCTTTCACAGGACCTAGTCTTTCGAAAACGTCCGTGATGCCCCTTTCACGATTAAACACCTAAAAGTATTTCTCTAAATAGTCAAACGGCGTATTTGAAGTCTCAGCAATTTCTTTGTCAAAATTGCGAACAAACCCAGCGAGATTGACTGAGTCCAGCATTCTCCCCATTTTTTTATTCACAAGACTATGCGCCGATCCAATATAGACCGCATAGCGCGCATAATCCCTAACGCCGCCAATTCTTTCGTGTATAATACCATTAGCTAAATCCTGTAGCAGAAGCTCCTCAAAGCGGACAACCAAACCATCCCGGTTTTTGTTTTTTAAAGCTTGCGCAATGATTGCTTTGACTCCGCCGTTGTCGTCATAACGAAGTTCATTGTTCATTGTTGAAAACATTAACGGTTCAGCGTCGTCTCCAAAAGCTTTCTCGACTTGTTTTTCCACCTTTTGAACCGCCTGCTTAAAAAAAAATATCGACATCTACGCCTTTGACATTGTAAATCTTAAAAAGGTCAGTCACAGCGACCTGTCGATTGCTGACTCGTATCAAAATTTGGTGTGGGTGAAATCTCTTTCTCAGTAATGTATGTGTTAGTTTCGTTATGATGGACGAAGCGGTGACTGACTGCAAGAGCCGTGCAGGTCATGGCCGCCGTGGGAGGCCATGGGGGCGGGGCCCCGCGGCACCAGAGCTTCTCGCTGTCACCTTGGCAGTCTTACAGATTGCTAGCAGAGCGAATATTGTTAGCGTCACAATACACCGTAGACGCAAAGAGATCATGAGTTGTGTCGACTTGGAAGTTGGCAGGAAAAATGAAAATGAACAGGATCAAGTAGGCACAAAGCGTACCCAGCTGGCTTGATTTTTTTTTTAGCTCACACGTAGAAAAGAAGGCCATTTCTAAAGCTGAGACGCAATTGAAATATTGTTTCTTTTTGGGTTTGGCGCGCCAATTGTGTTGTAGACAAGTCTTGGACTCACACTGTACGTCAGACCATGTGAAAAAGCACCTACAAAGTGTAGTTTACCAAATGTCTACTTTTGTACCAGTGTTCTATACTTTTTCTATCACATTCAGGTGAAATTTTCATACTGAGTTACCTTGTGCAATATTTCCTAAATTTTATATTCAGATCAAGGCTTGAAGCAGTCACGCAAAAAGCCGGACGTGCGTATTCTGCGCAATACATTTGATTTGAAATTGCTTCTATCACCAAAGACCCGCAGTATTCCCCATTTACTAATGAGTGGTTCAACGAACTTAATCAACACGGTAAGATTTACCATGCGCTTGTCGCGTGGGTTATGCATCGGGCTCTTTTTTTTCAACTATCTGTTTATTAGTAGGACTGAGAGAGCAGTACCATAAACATTTACTGTATAATCGAAATAAATTTTGATGTTCCTAAGTCTAGATACATAATTAAACTATTAGTGATATATATAGTATAACATTTTTATAATGAAAGCTTGCATGTGCTAAGCTCATCATAAAGCCGCAATCCTACTTAGTGAGCTCATACTCTACTAATTTACTATTTAGATGCAGTACCTATGCTCTATGCTTTCCGAAAGACTATTTTAATCATTCATCTTGCAGAATGCAGTGGTTAAGCTGAGATAAAGCTCTAAGCCAAATGTAGTACGTACAGTAAAACTGATCTCTTACTAGAGCGAGGTTGAACGACCTAATCTTGGCAAATAGCTGAACTCTCTGCGCCTGCGTGTAAACAAAACACAGTTTCATAGAATGATTCGTATAAGCTTCTTTACGACTCCGTATGCAACGGATACCAAGAGAGCAGTTGCGGTCTTCGTCATCAAAGATATGGGATATTGAGGCTGATCATCGGTCATGTGATTGCTGTGTGACTTTGTCGATGGCCCCTCGACAGCTAGATTACCAATATCGTATCTGTGGAATGCGACATGTCAATTGATTTCTGGTGAGACAATAAATAGTACAAGAATCAGGGATACGCTGCGAAGCCACATCTTTTCTCGCAGTAATGTTGTGGTGTTGCCAATAGGCCGATCATCATTACAGTAGGTTTAATTTTACCCCTGTTTCTTGCTAAATGACTTAACGCGCGCTGGAGGTGCTAACTATCCTTTAAAAGATAAGTTGTTTACAAGCCGGCTCTCATATGGCTTAAGACTTCGCAACCTCTAAAAGCGTGTCTTCTGAGCACCGAAAATAGCGCTGCGAACCATAACGTGAGAAAGAGCTGTTACAAAAATGACAGCTTTCATTAGTTTATTGACAAAACCCGAAAGCCCATCAATATTGCGTCAGATGGATAAGGAAGAGATATGTGTGCACCGATATTATTTGGACATCATCGTTATCACCAAACAATTTTTTTCACCAAAGTGAGCATTTAACGAACGAATGTCACACTTGCAATTTCAATGGTCCAGACAGCAAGAATGTGTGCACTGTGCGTTTCTCGCATGTGCCACGTACAACCAGAACCCACACGCTAGGACCTGGCTCTTTCAATTCATTCGTTTCGTGCCCCCCATTACACTATGGGGCTTTTTTTGGTCAGTTGGCGTCCTCCTTTCCAAACCACCCATTTTGGGTGCGGGTTGGTAGGGCAATCACACATTTTATTTGATTGCTCGCGAAATTTTGTGACCTGGACACGTAGAACAATGACTTGATGTATAATAAAAAATTTGGGCATTTGGGGGCTGTGAGTTTTAACACTTTTTATATCTATCACTTAACCCCACCACTCATTCTCTGACTTGCGTGCGAACGTACATAACACGAGAACCCCTAAGTGCATGCTTGACTTCGTACGCGCGGTATCCATCTATCTTGTTGGGATTTATGCTTGTTTCGTGCTCGGCTCGAATGCGGGACGAGATGAGAAATTCAACACAATCAGTCTCTCCCCCGTTACGTCCAATAGCCCGACAAGGGCAAGAAACCACACTTTTGGACCTGAACAAAGCAAATTTGACTTTGACAAGAACAATGAATCGAGAACTCTGTCAGGGGAACGTGGTGTCGCGCATATTGGTAAAAAGCGCTCAGTCACGAGCCTTGCATTTGGACTATCGATTTCGCCACGTTCGTTTTACGGCATCGCAAGCGCACTTAAGCGGCTTAGTGACGTTGAGATCGATAAAGCGATAAAACGTGTGGCCACTTTACTTAAAAATAAAAACTGGAGAGATTTGATGGAGACGACGGATATTTCTTGGGAGGTCGATGATATTAGAGAAAAGGTGTACTCTCACTGCTTGGACGCCCGAGAAAGCCCCGCTCACACGTTTCGATACATGAAAGTGCATCTTATGACTACGGACACGCAAGAGTACGACCCCAAGCTTCTCTGGTGGTTTGACTATGTGAACAAGTACAGGCGTTTGGGTAGCGTGGATACAATCGAAACGGCCAAGAGTGACACGGCCACAAGTCATGGAGTTTTTGACGACAAGGAACTGTTTGCATTTTTGATAAACAAATACAATTTGCAGATGGAGAAGGACATGTCTTCTACAGTTCTTCCACTCAAAATGACGCCATTCGATTCGCGCCAACAAGTGGTGGCACTTTTCGAATGGCTCCGACACCAATCGAACACAAATAAACTGGCTGAAGGCATGCAATTGTATATGGTATCGATGCCAAACACCAGGCAACTAGAGTTTCGTGAATGGCTGCAAGGTCGAGTATCGCCAGAAACTATTTTCGACATTTTGCGTCTCAGGTCCGGTGACAACGAAGGCATGTTTCTGTTGTGGCTCAAATATGTTCATGCGTACTGGAGCAACGTGATTCCAGGTTCCGATGCCCATTACTTTTACTACAACAACTTTCTTCGTTTCTTGGCTTCAAAGTCATCGTGGGATAAAGTGACGAGATTGCTTAATTCCAATCTCTTTTATCAGGTGTTTGATAAGGTGTCACAACATGGCTTCGGAACCCACGCGAGAAATTTGCTAGTATTGTGGACGGTATGGCTATGGTCGCGTTTGGGCGCATCACCTCTAGACTTTTTCAAATATCTGAATCCGACCGGAAAGTTTGAGCTTGGTGATTTACAGTTCATGCAGGGATTATTTTATGCAAATCTTTACCGAATCGAAAACCAATTTACCAACAGAGATTTATTTGATATGTTGAGTAAAAAACATACGTCCAAAGAAATTATGGGACTGTTTCGATGGCTTCAAAAACAACCGGGCATGCAAGAATTAGCAAACGACATGCTTAAACACCTGACCAATCCCTCGATCAGGCAAGATCCGCACGTGACACAAATATTGCAACGGGAGGGGCAACTTCCTCAGAAAAAGCATAAAAGAACTCCCTAAGCACCCCTCGAGCACTTTTGACATCAAAGTGGACGTATTTGGCGATGCTTGTGCCTTTACTGTCGTTTTAGCCTCGAAAATTCATGTAGGCTTTACCGTTTTCATTTTCGACAAGTTCATAACAATAATACTCATAATCAATGTTATGCATTTATCATAAAAATGAATTATTCCCAGTGATCATTAAAACGAGTGTATGTGATCATAACTAAAGTAACAGATGCTTAGCAAACATCCACTTCATGAGCGATCGTACGATCTCATGATGGCGCCCAGATAATATGGAATCTTTCAAAGTCGAGCTTAGTCTTTGACAAAATTCATATTTTAATACGTCGATTTATCTGCTCTGCACCATGGTACTTTAAGGTTAAGATCGTATTCAAGCGACAATTTTGCGAATACGACAACGCCTGGGATTCAGGACTTTATATCGATAAATTGTATATACCATATTGAAATCTTCTTCCATTTACTATAATTAAATTTACCATGATCCTGCGTACTAACACATCTTCGCCATGATTCGAAACATGGAAAATGCCTTTGATTTCATCAAATTTTTGCCCAAATTTGCAACCATGTTATAATTTGTAGTATCAGCGACATATCCAAGTACGTATTATCAAGTAAATAGAGCATTTATCTACTAAATCTTTGAAGAGCTGCCGCATTGCGAGCGGTAAGCGAATGCTAAGTCCCAATCGCTATCCCAGCTCGCTTCGCTTACTCGTTCTCACCTTTGCCTCTGTGCAGCTGAAACTAAAAGATTTTTCTCATAGGTGATGTTGAATTTAGCCTGAAGGTTGACAAAAGCGGCCACTAGCACGTTGTTATCGTAATTAAAAAGATTTATAGTAACATGGACTATGCGCCAAAAGCCAAGACAATATCGTCGTGACTTACTCAAGTATATGTCTAAAACGATTTTCACTAGCTACTAAGCTTTCATCGAAAAATTTTCTAAGCCTCATGCTTAAGTAGAACGGATGTATCTGCAAAGAGCATTGCATTAGAAGAAATTGTTTCAAAGTGCACAATACTCCGATTATTTGATCACGAGATCTAGCATTGGGTAGCGGGGGCAAGTTAAAACATAGACGTCGTTGTCGCCGATCAACAAGTAATCATGCTATCGACATGTACTGACGAACATTTCGTGTTACACATATTACGACATTTTCATTCTCATTAGCTTAATTTTCAGCCAACCAATGTTACATTTCGTGATTTTAGGTCTAAAATCCATCTCAATGACTCGCTTAGATCTTTGCACAATTCCAATTCCTTCTGCTACATGGGCAAAAGTCTTACCACTTTACATGATTTAACTCTGTTGTAGTGATGATCCGCAAGTTTGGATTGATATACTTTCGATCAATGCTCAGGGCACATGCTGCTATTTTTAAAATACATCGAGCATTCAAGGTTACGCCAAGTGCTCTGTATGTTTAAATTGCATTACTAAAAAATTTCGACTGATGGTCCTGAGTACTTTGCAAATTCTTTCGACCACCCACTCGTACACTATGAAGCGAAAAGCGATATAACTCAATAGGCGTGAATCGCCTCGTAGGAAGAGCCTGAGAAAATAAGGAAAATCCGACAGGGAATAGCCCCGAAGAGTTCCGTACTTGATGAAACAGGCCGTGTTTGCAAACCTTAATAGCTTGTGGTGAAGGCTTTGTATTAAAAATCTAGTAGAAGGTGGTTTGCCCCCGCCTACTCGGGGGAGTCAATAATTGTGTTCGATGTTCCACTTTCAAAAGCCATCAACCAAATGCTAGGTTCTACGAGTACACCAACATGGCATTATCAATGTTCGGTTGGCAATTTGAGCTAGAATTACTGTACATGGATCTAATTGTGAGTTATTATTATTTCTTCATGTCGTGGAAAATGACAATCAATGGGTTAATGTGTATCAGAGGGCTTGATTTTTGGCGGCTTTAATTCAGCGGACTTTCAACGAGTTGTGACCCCACCTCTATGAAAAGCAGAAGCACTGTTGGCGCGGACACTTGACCCAATTCGTCAACGTGTTGGACACTTAAGTGACAGAAGTCGACACTGAAAGTAACCATTTGCACGCAAATCACTGAGGGATGTTAGCAGCAAGCAGTATTCGCTGCGTGTGCATGATAGCATGGATGGAGCTAATTCAAGGCAGCTTTTTGCGCGTAGAGTGTCACCTAAATCACTGAGCAGTGATCGAAAGTCATCGCACTATCTACTTTTTTAAGATCTTGTAGAAGATAGCACTCGCTGCATACAATGAGCGGTGTGATCTTTAGCGAATGCAAAGAAATTAGCCTCTGCTAATGCACTTGGAGTTAAACATTATCTCCAAGCAACGACAATGTTTTCTGCATACAATCAAATTTACACAAAGATTTCAAGGGCACAACACGTGGAGCGGTACGTAGCGTTCGTCATCCACTGAGCAATGCTCGTTATGAATAGCATTTGCTGCATATCATGCAAGCTATGGTCGGCTGAAAAGTATGATATCAACGACTATCCTGACAATTTACGTGGAGTGACACATACCCTCCTAGCAATGCTCGTCACGTACAGCGTCCGGTGTGGCATAATTGACCATCGGTCAAGGCATCTAGGGAGCTCACTATCTATTGTATTTGAAGCGACACGTTTTCACAGAGCGGGAGTTCGGAGAGCAGAGATCTTCGCGAAACCTCATCGCAGACATAGATTTATCGAAACACAGTTGCGCTATAATGAATACAATTGGAGAGCGTTCTGAAACTTGCAGTCTCGTCAGGGCAAAGATGCCTGTAAATGACACTCATTAAGCAGCACAGAGCTTCTCCTGTTAAACTAAGAGGGTATAAGGAAGATTTGTCAAAGAATGGCAATAGCACTCAGCCATATGCCCTTTCATGGGGAATTTTCGTACGCTCAGATCCAGTATCCTATCCCAATAGTAAGGCTATATTCGATCTGAATAAGACATCCGTGGTAGAGCTTGAAGTGGCTTGTAATGTTGACAGGAAGTGGCGATGCGACTTAATAATGAGACCAACCGTTCATATCGATTTAATGCATTCGTTTCGGAAGTCACCAAGACAGTTCTAAGAGCACAAAAGGATCTTCAATCCCGAAAGGTTAATCAAGTTTGTATTATTTTTTGGCAAGACAAACCGGATATAAGGTCTTACGAGACCCACCTTTAGCACTACCACTGGTAGATAAGTACGTCATACAATGGACGTGGTCTTTGCCAAAGGAATAATGTGGCATTGCTTAATACGGTAGCGGCATTAGCCAAAGGGAAAATGTGACGGTATTGACATATTAACTTGTGCAAAACAGGTGGCTGGCAAAGTTAATTAAAATGAGGCCCGTATTACACGCTAAGAATCGTTGTCGAAAAGGCGATTGCCGTTAACACGTCGAAGATGCCTCAAATAAGCTAACGTTCCAGCACGGAAGCCGATTACCAGAGTGCGAAAGAACGTGGTGAGATGTACACTTAAAAGCTCTTACGACTAAGTCAGAATATAATATCAACTTTTCGAGCCAGAGAGTGAGATTATTGCTCGTGGTCAGCGCTCTAAGCGGTAGGTTTCAATCATAACTCAAGAACTCTTAAACGTACCTCCGCGACGTCTATTTGTCTAGTAGTGCAGTTTCCCAGGCTCTGCAGGACGTATGCACAGGCATCTTTTGATGAATATTTGTCCATGGTCGTGCATTGCACATGATGCTGGATGTACAAAGCCACACTGACCACCTGCTAGAAGTACTCAAACGTGTGCGCACACGCAGGCTTTTATATGCTATACTTATTCATCTCAGACGTAAAAAGCGAAGGTTAAAGCCAATGTGAATCGGGAATTTCTGCTTAACCAGAAAGACTTGCGGAAGCAACTGATCCAGGCCATTACTTGCCCCAGATTAGTTCATATGACGAAGAAATGGCTAGAATCTCCTTGGAATTGACGCAGGTTGAATTTGAGAAATTTAACACCTAAAGGCGTTTGATAAAGACGAGAAAGTCTGCTAAAATAGCCGATATTGGCGTACCGGATTTGGAGTGATGCGGCAAGTTTGTCACTACTGCAAGCAGACGCCAAGGGGCGAAATCATGTTGTTGTACTTCCATCCTAAAAGGTTCGGGCTGACAAGAGCAACTTCTTTGTCAATGACAAAGAGCAACCTGCGATGAGGTATGCTCTCAACACTAGCGGGTTTTACCGGCTATGTTCGAAACCATTCGTGATTAATCCAAATTATGCGTCACTACGCATTGCGACAGTTGCTTCAACTTTCGAAGAGAATGGCTAAGGGGCTTCTTGGGCTTACGTGATAGAGCTTCTCGATAAAGTGTAGGCTTGTAAGCAAACTGCTTTGGGGGATCACAATGCTTATGCGCGCGATGATATTTTCATGACTCTGCTAAAGGTTGAAAGGGCAATGGACTTGTAGGCCCGGAAAAGAAACTTTCGGCGCGATCTAGTGCAAGGCTACACTATGATTTGCCAGAAATTAGGCAGCTGGATTACTGCACGGATTGAAGTGTCCCACCATGTAATAGCTCTTGATTATAAGAATCTAAAATCTCGTATCTTCTGTAAGAATCACGAATCATCGCTCGGTCATCTAAGTTGAGAAAATGCGTTTAATTTGGTAAGCACTCACCATTGACCGACAAAGCTGGGGCATATATGGGAACTCGTGCAGCCTATACCAGGCGAATGCAAATTGGCGAGCTTGCCGCTGACATTAATTGTTACTAGCCTATAAGTATGTTTGCTATGACCGTCCCGCAAAAGCGCTCAGCAGGCAAAACTGATAATGTAATTGGTATTGACTCAAATTGCAAAATAGCTCGTTTACCGGCTGCTTCGGACACGCTAAGCGATGCCGGCACAAAAAAATACTGTTCCTTGTTTGTGTCTGCAGACCACATCGACAATAATTTGATTGTCTCAGACTAAGGTTCTTCCTGTACGAGATTAATTCGCGATAGTGTTCTATTGTGCTTGACATCAAGCGTGATATGTCCACAGTAGACCATCCACATAACGATGGGCAGACATAAGAAATTTATTGCCTCTCTGGGTTGCGTCCACCAAACGAGCAACACCATAGTGAACAGCGCGCAGTGCACTAAATGGTTCTAGCACAACGTCCTCACTTCACCTCTTCTCGGAAAAGTGGGCTGGTGCTGCAATCCCGTTAGGTGCATTCTCACACAACGTCTTCGTAGGCACCAATTCTAATATCCTGTGAGATGGAGGCACCAGTCCAATCCGAGAACTTAAGAGAGAATAAGATAAAGTTTTCTGACTTCGTAAACAATTTTGCTCATGGAAAATGACGTCTTAAGTAAAAAATTGCTTCCCATCGCGAGATTACAAAGCGCTGAGGCCACAAGTAGAGCTCATTTTGAGGTCATAATGAAACTTTAGATATAGTGCTCACTATAGCATAATGTTGCAGACCCAGATTGAAGGAAAATGGGTCGCTGGCAGTCGACGACGAGACTCCAGTCAGGCATATTCGAACCAAAGACACCGCCCCACTTTATAAGCAATTCATCGAAGCTAATGCAAGGTGAAATTTATTATTAAAGCTTCTTGTCCTTTTGCACTCAATGACTAAAAGACCTTTGAAATTACCCAACGTTTCATGAAGCTTGAGTACCACCAGGACGGATTGTTGTTCCGGGACCGTAATCCTGTTCACTTGAGCTGCAAATGAGGGCTTGTCTCTAGGAGCTGCACGTAGTTCACGCTGTGTATTTATCTAGGCTTAATCTTTGATGCCATGGACACCCATATAGCTTCTCAGTTGGTATTAGCAGGCTCAATAGACACGATCTTGTATTACTCTTGCATGCTTAGTTTCAGGCGAGATTAATTCCTTTGTGGCTGCATCTCGTACTTCTGCTCCTCACCGAAGTTATTGCTTAAAAGCTTTGCCTCCTTAGATAGATCTCTTATCGCGCACTTATGCGCTGTAAAAGGTTTGGCTGCTTGCGAGCACGCAGTGCGCGACGCACAGTACGCAGGTGTGCAACTTAGGAAAGCGAAACATACGGATGAGCTCTGAGTCTGCAAGCCGTTCCGTCTTAAGTTAAGCTCGGCATGTAATACCACTTTTATGGCCGTGAATAACGATCAAGCGTATACGAAATACCTCCGTCCGAGCCACGCGCGTGTGCAGCTGTCCATACAGATAGCTACTGGTTGCTTAGCAGCCCTGAGCTGCCTCGACTTTCTCTTAAAGTTTTATTGATATTCATGTTTGCACATTTTTTCCATATATTAGCTTAAAAATTTCACACGAATTCTGACCAAAAATAAGGGAACATAAATAAATCAATACCGGAAATAGAATGACACTAAACTCGAGAAGCGGATCTTTGACGTTGAGGCGGGATAAACCTATTCACCATAAAGAATCAGATCAATATGCCTGACCTAGCAGACAGTCGCATACGTTTTTTGTGCGTGTATTAAGCCTGTGTAACCAATACTGTACGAGAGCAGAGTGCTGGCTAGACCTTACTACTTCCCAAAATTGTTATAAGGCCGTAGGATAGTTGATTCACGTCATGGCCAAAATAGGACTTCAAACAGGGCAGTATTGAGCTTATAGACGTTTAGAGCCGTATTCGAATCCGGATTGACTTGTTTACATTGCACTGCAACAGCATCGGTCAGACTTTCTCAGATGACCACAACGTCTTTTCGATATCCATCAAAATTCGAAACAGATTTTTAAACCATAAAAAAATATGCGTGTACAGCCCGTAGTCCACTCTTCTGGTTCCATCTTTGAGAGCCGTCAGGCTGTCAAAGGCTAAGCTGTATCAACTACACATCCATCGTATGGACTTCCCCGTCCTGATTACGAGCTCGTGTCTTTCCATATAGGCCTTCACGCGAGAAGCTTGGCAATGCTGAAATCCATTGAGTTTGAACGCAGCAAGACACAGATCGTTGCTTGGAAGACCAAAAGCCGAGGAACTGCCAACCCACAATATTTTGATATGGTGAGCCTAACTGTTGCTGACTTCCTGTTAAAGAGCTTTTTGAAGCGCCCCTTTGATTGTTGTTGCGTGCACGCTAAAGAGTTAAGTGCAAAGTGGGTATACTCTATACAGTCACTTTGTATTGCTTGCAGCGTGGCGTACTGACAAGGAAGACCATCAAATTCTTAGAATCATTAATCTATTTATAACGCTCGCATCAATTTTGTTTGCAAGCAAGAAGGCATAGGCACTTGTGGAATTCAAAGCTTTTTGAAGGGGCAATGCCCTCGCCTCTTTTCATCATGTGCAATTAAGACGCGAAACACTACGGTGAAGGGACCGTACGGATGATTGCCCAGCTTTAAGCCCGGCCTTTCATGTGATTGCCACACTTATGCTTCACGCATTTTCAAAGGATATTGCCCAACCTAGTTCTTGCGATTTAGGCCACTTTCTTGGCAATCTCTACCTTTTGAATCACAAGAAAAGACTTTCTTTTTTCGTATCTAAAATGATGAAAGCTTTCAAGTTAACTCGCTATCATCGGGAAAACGAGGGACAGATCCCTAGAGCGTGGACTTCGCTCGGAGCCCGTGCACCGTGACGCGTTCCACCTGCTTAGCAGCAGACAGGACTGCAAATGCAGCCGTCTACTTAACCTGATTCTCTCGAGCAGCACGTGCTGTGCATCCGATAACGGTTCGATCCATCCTTCCGTTGATTCAGGCTGAAAATTTTCCCGCGCAGTTGTAAAATTAACTAGTGTGCTGGCAAGCTTGCCGGGGTTCTTCAATACATTGCACAGAGAAGGCGTGCAAAAACCTGCCAGTGACACTATCCTCTTTTTATGGAATCGAAATGTGCAATCGACTGCAATTTAGAGACTGACTTATGTAATACATTCTTATGTCTCTTCAATTTGTTGTTTGACTTTACTATGAGGGACTTAGATAGGACCCTAGAATAATCCTATAGGCATATCAGTATAAATATTACCAGCTCTCTAGCACGACTCAACGCTTTCCCCTGATGTACCGAGCACTCAGTGGTAGAGTTGATGTCATTGTATTTATTCTATTTCTTCAACTGATTCGCTCACGACAGACTTCCGCAGTTTTTTTTGGTCATGAAAAACAAGACTATTCTACTTCTATATATATTTTCACTACCGTGTTCCAGAGTACGGAGGTAGCACGTCAGGCGGTCCGAAGCTGCAATCACCCGGTTTGTAGCTTTTAATTTGCGTCGCAATTTGTGCCAAAGAGCAGCAAGAGCAGCAAAGCGAAGCCCAGCAATCTCCACACGGGCCTCCTGGAATTCGAAACACTTGGCGAGTGATTTGACGCAAGTACCATATGTAAACAAAAAAAACAATCCTCACAATGGCAATAGTCCACGATTGAGCCGGATTGGTCTCGCGTCGATTCGCGGAGGAGGATTTGGTCGACGTAGAGTTGTGCCACCAGTCCGTATTCCCGTTTAGATGATATGGGTACAGTCCGGCAAAACATTCGGCAAGAGACAAGAACATGAAGATCATTAGGACGCGCCAGTACGATGCAACGCCCAAGCGCGCGGAAATCTGGGCCAAGGAAACGCATGGACACCACGTCACCATGCAACAATTTGGCATAATTGAATCGCAACAGCCACAGAAATCAGCTGACCACGCGCTGACCATCACAACTTTTTCGTGAGCTACGCCATGCCGCGTTTGTGGAACTTGCTCGACAACAATTAATGTATGCCCAGGCACTTTATTTGAAGTTAAATGGCCGTGTGTCTGCTGCGTCGGCATTGGCTTATGATTTCAGAGTTGAGAATTGAGGAGCCGAGGCTCAAACTATAACGAATGTCTGCAAGGTATTAATAGTACGTATAGAGCATCGCTGACAGAAATAGAATGCAATTAAAAAGTTTAGGGTAAATCCTACACCTGGTGGATTTTTTCCTCATACAGCGTACGACTTGCCAGGATAGGCCTGGAGTACGTCAGGCGCATTAAATGAGCAACTCCCAGGCTGATAACAACGCACGTGAGTGCGGAGTTGTGAAACAGTACAGCACGAGCAAAACCACGAGCTGAGACAATCGGTTAATAAAGAGCCCGGGAGTTGGAAGCGGCTTCGCGTCTTGATGCGAAGGTGCCAAACGTAGCCAAGTAATAATAGTTGCACAATAAGCGCAATGACGACGCAAACAGCATTAAGTTTCTTGTCCTGCGATCCAGAACGACTGTCAATGGGGCGGTCGTTTGAGTCGAAATCTTCTTCAGCCGTGGCCCACGCAAGTAAAAGCATGATAAGCTGTATCATTATTGCAAATAGTGTTAAACTCAGCACCAACATATACGAGGCACCACCTAGACGCGTTGATAATTGTGCTAGGGCCACACATGGACACAGTGTGACCATAAAGCAGTTTGGCACGAGATTGTCAAAGCAGTCAAAGAGACCAGTAGCCCACGCGCCCGTCGGAATTCCGTCTCCGGCGAAAAACTCCGGTCCGCGTGGCGTGTCCAACTCCATGGCTTTAGATGGTGATGGCAAGTGGTTAGTTGTCGATGCTTGCACAGGTGGCAGCTGACCAGGGGTAGTCACTTGCGTGAACTGCGCACGAGATGAACGAGGGTCCATGTCCATGATTCGAGAAAAAAAGGATGTAATGACCTGAGGTCGAGTCGGAAAATTAGCAAGTGGAGGATTCACTGGGGTGGACTCATACGACAGCAGCCTCTCGACAGAGTCGCCAACCACGTTGAAGAAATTGACCGTCACAATGGATACTGTAAATGAAGCCATTGGGAGTAACCAAAGAATTTTTCAGATTCATGTTCACCTATATGCCAGTACTGTTTATGGTACTGGGTCCTAGAATGTCAAGCGATAGGGCTTTACGTATTTAAAGCTACGATTCGAAGGCTTGCGACGAAACTACGATTTCAATAGATCAGAAACTTCGGCATCACCACCAACAAATGTATTTGAACCCTTGATGAATGTGATTTATGAATGTAGTACGTTTACACGACGCCATCTAAGTTCTCGAAACAAAGGCCATGTGATAGGCATTTATAGAACTGTATACTTCTTCTGAGTGTCCGTAATTTAGGCAGTTGGTGATTAGCAATTTATGTTCAGCAGGTACTTCTAATTTTTAAGTAATGTAATAAACTAATCAAAGCTCAAGCAGTGAAGACGTTCTCCTGGTACCTTACAACCGGAAATTCGTATCGTGGTATACGAATGAGAATGATAAGAGATATTGCTACCAAAATCAGACCCATTTGCCGTACAAAACGTTTTGTAGCGATGACGCTTTCAGCAAAAATTAAGTCAGCGGGGTGTAAGTTTTCTGCAAAATAATGCCCATTTCTTAGGTTAAAGATAGAGCGTTATTTTCCCCTCCGGATTATACATTGTCTTCCAGAATTACAGAAGGGCGATGAACCCTATACGACGTCTGAATGTTTTTGTAATCTGCCTCACAGAATATATGTCGCAGCAACATGAATTTTGCTGCCCTACTCATATCCCCTTCCTCAATAGTACTGCATAATAATATGGACAAGTCCTAGATGTATCAGAAGGAGATGTATATCAATTTTCAGAGGGCGACTGATTATGCCAAACTTCTTCGCTGTTAAACTCACTGCACCCTCACCAAGTGCCATTGGAGACGATTCGGTTGGATATCATATGACTGACGAGCTGGATTTTTTGCGATAGCAACCTTATTAGCACATCCTCAATTTTATTGGTTCAGCTTGCACACTATGTATGGTAGAATACATATCATTATACTCTTTAAAATTACTACATATGAGAATATGAAAAGCCATAAGTTGGACGAAATAGAACTAAGATCATGAAAGCTTGTTGGAGTCCAAACGGCGATAGAGTTGAAGAGCCGATTGATGTTCAGAGCGCGCGGAGACAGAGTATAGTGCGGGAATGGCGTGAACTCGGAAGATGGGAAATCATTCGTCGAAAAGTGAATATGGATCTTGACCGAAGCTTTGATACCATTCATCACTGAATGCTTTAAGCTGTACATTGGATCGGGTATGGCCATTTGTACGTGGGTGGGTCATCACTTGATGGAGTCGTTGATAATGAAGACGAGTCATCGTCAAACACTGGTGAAACGTTCCTTCAGCGTGAAGAGGCGGTGTGTCGAAGATTGCTTTGTTGCGATTTAGCCATAGTGTGCGCAAAATGATGCAGCGAACAACGTTAAATAGGCGAATCGGCGTAAGTGTACCAAAAATAGCTTGATGTTCATCGGGAACAGTCAACTGGTGAAGGAACAAAACGTGTGGCCACGTGATTGTAGTACCAAAAATCCTTGAAAATGGTGGAAGAAAGAGGCGCCATAGATGTTGGGCCATGTGGCAGTCCCATAGTAGATGTAGAGGAGACTCGGTTTCGCTGCATCCATGAACACACTGTACAACGTTGGTATGCCAGCGATACTTGTACCGGAAGCCAAGCCCATTGTGCTGAAGTCGAAAAATGAAGTCACCATAAGGGGAAGAAGATCTCGCTGGAGGCGACGCTCAAAAAACCATTGGTTTGGCTGAAGTTGGACGGCAGAAGCCGAAAGCTGATCTAGTGGAAGCGGCGGTGGATCTTGTGCCAGAAGAAGTCGCTTGATCAAATTGTTAAAGGCGTAGATAATATCTCGCCCATCAAAAGTCCATACGTGTAGCGCGCTGATCATGCCCTCAGGCGGTAGTGGAAATATTGAGAAGTCTTGATAGTGCTGAGGAACGTCGATTCGCGAGGCGAGTTTCTGAACCACCGCTGTAAGAGATCGGCCCGCTTTAACAGAAGAGTCGATTAAGGCGGTGCGTAAAGATTCTTGGTCCGGAAGAGTCCCATACACACTGCAGAATGTCAAAAGTCTCAAAATACCATGATGGCTAAAGAAGGAAGAAGCTTTACGATGAAGCACTACCATTGGGCGGTTTGCTTTTGTAAAACGAAGAAAGACATTATTCCAAATTTGGCCATGTGAGTCGCGTAAACACGGGGTTCGCGCTGTGAAGTTTGACCAGGATTTTAGAGCTCCAAACTGCAATAGCATCTTTCCAGTAAGTAGGGATTACGTACCAGCGAGAAGTCTGTGCCAGTTAAAAAGTGGGATGTAAATATAGTCCAAATCTGTACCTTGACCACTAAAAGCGGCATCAATAGCAGTTTGTGCCGGAATAAACCATTTTGGAGGCGATGAGAAGTTGCGGCGGCAATGGATAATAAGCTGACGAATGAGATTGACTTGAAGTAATTCAACCGATGATGCAACAGAAGGTAGGTCGAGCCCTCCCAAGCTTTTATCCACAGATAACGACTTGCTGGATAATTGTCCCCGAGTAGCAAGATCATTAATAGCTGTTGAGGGAGTGTTGTTGACAAAGTTGCGCATAAGCGGAGTAAATTGTAGTAGATTTTGTTTCGAAACTGAGACTGTACCGAGAAAATGCCAGAGTGTTGATAAAATCATGGATTTTAAAAGAAGCACTCTACCACTTAAGGTGCGTGCCCGCCATCGCCAAGAAACACACAGTTTTTGAAACTGTACAAGAAGGGATTGAAGTTGGAGAGCGGATGTGACTGCAGATCCAACCGCGATGCCCAAAAGAGAAGTGTGTTCATGATTTTGTAAGACGCGAACTCCCAAAGCTTGAAGTCGATTGTAAGTTCCGGTATCTTCGGTAGACCAGGGACGAAAAGGAAAGATGAGTGTCTTATCCATATTCAACCGCATACCAGTGGCAGTACAAAAGGTTTGTACTCGAGTAAAAAATTGGGGCGCGCATGAGAGTTTGTTGACAATTCATTTAACATCATCTGCAAAGCTCAGGGTGTGATGGAATGTGTCTCGGATTTTAATGGCCGAACCCTCACTTGTTGCGCGCAGATAACAAAGTATAGGCGCAAGTAAAAGAACGGATAAGCCGGGAGAAAGTGGGTCACCCTGCCGAACTCCGGCTCCCAAACTGAAAAAGTCCGAGCGTGAAGAATTAATGATGACCTGAACGAGTGTTCCATTGAAAAATGTCTTGACCCAATGTCGAAAGTTAAGTCCAAATCCCCAATGTTGTAAGACATAATCTAGTGCCTGCCAGTTGACACTATCAAACGCTTTGGCGAAGTCAAGGCAAATAGCACCGGCTGGATCGCGGGCGCTGGCAATAATCTTGAAGATCTTGAAAGTATCGTAGAGCATGGCGTATGTCACGCCCCGGAACAAAGCCAAATTGGTCAACTTCTAACAAAGCAAATAAATTTTTGTTTAGCCGATAGGCCAACGACTTGGGCCCAAACTTGGCATCTTGATTCAGCAACGTCAAGGGCCAATAGTTCTTGGGATCCGAGCGAGAGCCATGTTTAAAAAGCAAGGAAATATAGCCTCGGCGTTGGAATTTAGTCATTCGACCCTTTCGGAATTGAGCCGCATATACCAGTTCCAAAACCTGAGCCCATTGAGCCGGAAATAGCTGGTGCACACTATGTATGGTGCGAAAGTAATGACTGAGTTTCTAATCGAAGCAAATCTTACAGCTGATGGCTTGATCAGATGCGTACACAAAAACTAAGTATAGCTGTGCATATCACATGCTTTGCGATTGAAGACAGCGTAGCGATTCGTTGCTCTGCCCGTAATAGTGGGAAAAATTAGAACTTTCATGAAGTTTGCCGTAATACATGCATATTCAGGTACATGTATCGTCTCATTCAGGGTGTCAACATAAAAAAGGTGCATTAATCATCACAAGCAGAGTTAAGCGCAAAAATCTCCTCAGCCACTCCGCCGTAGGATGTCAGCTAGCTATAAAAGCGACATCGAAATGAAAAAGGTGAAACGCTTTTACACTGTGCGGCAATGGTTGTGTATTACGGCCTCAAGGCAATAAAGGCATATGATACATAGATTTAATTGTTTCCCAATGACGTTTTGAATCATACCATTACCAGCTTATTTATCTGGTTGAGCGTTGACAGAATTTTTTTCGTAATATTAATGTCTGACTTGAACAATTCGACAATATTTGCATTAGAAATGCACCGATTATAACTATTTTTTTAATGGATCTCTTATAACATATCCGGGCTGATATTTTACATCACAGCAGCCACAATAAGCATTCTAAAACGATAGCGGGTCCCTGTGTGAACAAAGAAAGATTCACCGAACCCGGATGTAAAGCGGATGCTACAAATGAGGGAGTGTGGATGATACAAATTAACACCCGATTGATGCATAGAAAGACAGAGACTGTGGTTTCTTACGTATTTGTGGTCCGACGGCAAGTGAATTTGCGGAAAACAGATGGGTAAAGTACGATAAAGACCACAGATGGCTCGTACCGAATTTTATGAGACCAAAAATCTCCGCATAATTGACATGATCACGCTCCGAAATTGCGTAATTTAGGCACAAATATCGCTGTCTTTGACATCAATCAAATGATCAGACTTAGAGATTGTCGTCCTCCAATTTGTCGTACAAATGGCAGGACTAGGCACAGAAATTGGCATTCTGCGCGCGTCGTTTCTAACAATGACATGGTCGGGCTCAAATCCACGTATCGGTCGCATATTTTAATAGCAAACTAAAACCTATTTGAATCCTATTCTGTCTTTGCGGCCTCCGCCATGACTCAATGTACCCCGATGGTGAGTAGAGCAACCAGTGGTGCGAGCGATGCTTCTTCTCTATTGGTAGCGTAAACGCGGCACGGCGTCTCTTTGGAGTCACTTTGTATGAGATAAATGTAGCTGCTAGCTCACAGAAAGCGTGAATTAAGGTCTCTGGCCTTTGGACCAATAGAATAGCAATCTTCCCGTCAGGTATTAGACTTTATATTTAGGATTTTATGTAATTATCAGCTTTAGTGTTGTGAAACTACAACCACAATCGATCATAATAATTTCCTACTAAAAAACTAATAGCTCGACTTTTTAACATTCATTCCGGCGATAAATCGTTGCATCCTGCTATAATTCCTCGTCGACTTCCAGGAATCCGTACGATATGACAAATGTTCTGGGTATTGCACAGTTATCAAGTGCACTACGCGACCCTTTTTCGTCGCTTTGATCGAACTTTCATCAGCTGCTTTGCATTCGCTAAAGCAACCTACATGATCTTCAAGTAAGCCGAGGTCGCTCACCGTATAGCAACTCGACCCGCTGTCGGGGACCCACCAATTCCGCCTTCAGCCTCATTCTTGGTTATTCTTTAGCCCTTGCTAGTCCTTGCTGAACTTGAGATAGCTCACTGCTAGCGCAAAATTTGCGTCGACCCCTTCGTTCTTACTCTCCATATAAAAACCAGTTAGAATGTCCTACCTTCCCGCAATTGTAACTCTTTCTTGTTATCTTTTAATCCACTTGGAAGTAGTAAGTCATGTCTCTTCCTAGCCTCTCGTCCTCTATCTCGATCTCGATAGACTAAGTAAAATGCATCTGCTCTTCTGCTTGCCACAGGTAGTCTGTCCTTACCAGATTCAGCCTCAATAACATAGGTACTCTCATAGCTGAGTCCGACGATGTTTTCCAACCCAAAAAAATCATGCATGCTTCGCTTATTGCGACCAAATACAAATAGTATCCAGCCCAACTGTTCTTATTGCTTTCGGGTGCAGTAAAGCGGTGTAATCTTGGTCTCAAACGTGGGAAGAAATGGCTGCATCGCGTTTTCTAAAGGTCGCTAGCAATACTCCTGCACATTCCTTCCCAGGCAGTGTGTCTTTCAACGCCTGCCTCGTCCTTGGCTTTCCGTTTCCGTGTGTCGACGCGATTAATCTTAATCCTAAGCTCCCTGGTGACGGCTCTAGTAATTTAAACGCTCCACAACATTTTAAAATCTTGTCTTGTAGGCCGTGTTTATCCTCCTGAATGAGTGTTTCGGCTAAAACGATTGCACAACACAGACAAAGGTTTGACAGTGTTACTCGAACCCTTCAGTCAAGTGGCGCATCAATTAGGTCACATTGTCCCGATACGCATCCTTCAATTACAGCAAACAATATATCTTAGCTGCTTTTTCGACACTAATTTGGAAAGAAAGGGCCTTAAATGGTGTACTTTATGCGTTATGATGTGAAAGAGCGAGCACACTTTACTTTGTGATGTCATGGCGCGTAGCACACCATTACGTGCACGATATGCGTCGGCAGGTCAACCAACATGATTGCCGAAAAAAATATTTTCAACTGGCTTAATAAACCATAATCGACAAAGTGCTGTTTGTTCTAACTTAATAGCTTTGTGACCACGACATTGCATGAGCTGATATTCGCAATTTAGCCAAAACGTGCCTTTCTAGCCTTAATGCACTGCAAAGTATACAGCATAGTGCATTGCAGGAGATTCTAATCTTTGACGTCCCACGCTTGGCGTTTTCATATACGCACTAAAACAAGTTAAAAGACTTTGACGCCGGGTATGTGGCGTTTAAGGCAAATATCCTCTGTTCAGCAACAAAAACGTTAACAGGAAATGAGTAAAAGTGGAGCGGCCACCGGCATCATTCATGCACGATCCTTTTGTGAAATATTGAGTTAAGAGGTGCGGTAGAATATATGGTGCAGCATTATTTGCTAATTAGCATAGCTTATTATTATAAAACAAGTCTAAAAAATGAGCATTTTTCGCCTCTAGAAATGTAATTTCCGCCATTGAAAATCATGGTGCATTGGGGCACAGTGTTCGTGACGATGACGGTATCGAGCTTCCTGCTTGGACGCCGGGAGTTGCCTAAGATTGGCCGCTTCGTGGGTGTCTACAGTGGACGCAGCGTGGGTGCTATTCTTCGCGCTAAAAAGGAGTTTTTCGACGCCACAAAAGATAACGACCTGGTCAAGCTGCAACGTGAGTTCCAGCGTGGCATCGAGGAGCTCAATGAGATCCGCGCGGAGCTTACAAGCGTCGGGAGCATGCGACGTCCACTACAGCCTGTCAGTGGTGGAATTGCAAGTGGAAGTAAGAGTCAAGCAGCGGTGAGAGTATCAAAAGCAAAAGTGCCCACCTCAGCAACAGGAGGGCGTTCCAGTATTTCGCTTGCATCCACTCCCGAATACGAGCTGCGCGACGGTTTGCGACATAGCGGAGAAGCGGGTTTAGCCATAGCTGAGACGAAACTAGCAGAACAAGGAAAATTTGCACCCAGAGTTGAAAGCCAGGAGGGAGGTGCGGACTATGTGTCCGCAAGCATCATGGATAGCTTGCTGTTGGACGAGATTAAGTCAAGCTAAAGTTTGTGAAAGTAACGAAGAGTATATAAAAAGATTTGTGGTATCACAAGTATGTCGTGATGATGTTAGTGATAATTTGGTGTTCACTTTCCAAGTCACCGCAACTATTCCTATGGCGATCGGCTTGTGCAAAGCTATCAAGGGGCTTGTCACTCATGGAATTAAGGCATCAAGAGCCCGACTGGCAACAAATCAAAGGGATGACGTCGAAATGTTGAAAGTAAAAGTCTATCAAAGGAATTGAATGCGACAATTGACATTTTGAGCGAATTCCCTAGCAACATAAAAATGTTTCGCTTTCCTGATTGACAATTTCGGTCTCAAATTATCACATTCGAGCTCTTTTACATAGTGTGAATAAGCTGTCAAAACCATACAACTTTTGCTCTTGCATGCTCGACACAAACAACTGTCCCATTAAATCCATCCACCTTTCATCTTCGTCAATGCGCATTGGTTGGCAGCGTCATGACTATAACTCTTTTCTGTCGGTGTAGCGCGCTCGAATTGAGATTGGACAAATTTAAACTTGTGCATGAACCAATACCGTCCACCGCAGGCCACATAATAAGCCCTTATGCGCGATCCAAGCATGGTCATCATTGCACAACCTCGTGACTTAAAATGCTGTCGACGCAGACATGTTTACTTGTCAGTGGAAAAGATTATCACTGACCGATTTAGCAAAGTCGTCGATACACACTCACTCAAGTCTATAGCCATGGCTAACGTGGATTGGAGCTTGTATCAATCTGAACAAGACCTGATGACCATATCGGTGTATAGATCTATGAAATTTCGTTCAGCAGATACTTTTAATAAATTTTCGTTAAACATTTTTGTCACGTCTACGAGTTTGTCGATAGTGGCAATCGAGTGTCATCTAATTTGGAGGCAGAAGGTGACTGAGTAGTCGAGACTATCGAAATTGGTCTCACAGGTGCTTGATGAGAACTTTGGGTACGAGACGCATGGTGCAGTGGTGGTTGTGGCCGGCGTCGAATCACTGCACTACCATTCGTCGAATCGATTACAAGATGAGAAGATGGCTGAATCATATGAGTCCGTGGAATCTGCCGATCAGTGGAATATCGACGAGGGGTGGACGAAGAGAATTCACGTCGAGGTGGGTGTGCTGAGTGAGTTAGAGGTCGAAGAACTATCATTCCGTTATTGACGGTCACGCGACTGTTGCCGTGTGGCTTTCTGGAAGTGAGGACTCCAGATTGAAGATGCTCACGCGGTAGAGGAGGTGCAATTGGGAGAAAGCCGGCACCCGACAATTCGGCAGATTCATTTTTTATCACTAATTTGCGACCACCACGCATTGATATCGATCGCTGTACTAGTTCTGACCCATTTTCTTGGTGACAAGTCGCTATGTTTGGAGTGACTGGGCGTTGAGAAAAAGGAAAACCTGGATACTGCGCCTGTTGTGGCAGGTGGTGATGTCGTGGAAATGGCCTACGTTCGCTGTGGATTGAAAATGAAGCCTCGGTATTTCTACTAGCACAAGTTGTAACGCTACTGCCGCCGAATTTTTGGTGCCTATATTTGGCACTATTGGGAATATAATTCTCATAATGACACAATGGGTTAGTACCAGGAATTGGTAGAGTACTATTTCGCGTAGCTCGTTGGATTTTACTATCGAGGAGATAATACGATGCTGTAAAGCAGTTAAAAGATTGCTCGGCCAGCGCAAAGACTAGGTCCTCTCTTGGTAGGCCCACTGCTTCGAGTTCATTCAAAATCATTTCATGTCGTGCTTTACCCTCTTGACTCTGTTCCCTCTCACACACGTTAAGCGGTGACTTATCCGGTGTCTGGACCCCAGCAAGCCACGGATGCTGACGGATCTGGTCAACCGTGTACCGTTTTTCAGGGTCCGTCTCAAGGATACGACGTATTAAATCCTGTACATTTGCGGAGAGAAACGTCGGCATTGTATAATTCGCACT
Source organism: Plasmopara muralis (assembly GCA_003676415.1). Lineage (NCBI taxonomy): Eukaryota > Oomycota > Peronosporomycetes > Peronosporales > Peronosporaceae > Plasmopara > Plasmopara muralis. The sequence goes on along the minus strand of RCHQ01000091.1, from coordinate 11,282 downwards.
TAAAATCTTCTTGTAAAGCATATTCGTATTGCTATCCTCAAATGGAAGAAAACCACAGACCATAGCAAATAGTACGACGCCCAGACTCCACACGTCAGCAACCGGACCGCGATACAGTCGTCCTTGAATCATCTCAGGTGCAGCGTAGCAAGGCGAACCACATGCTGTACGCAAAAGACGACCGCCGTCGTGCATATTACTTAGCCCAAAATCCACAATTTTGACACTAAAAGTCGAAAGTGGTGGCTGCATATTTGAGTAATGATTCGAATGCAGCAACAAATTTTCGGGCTTCAAGTCACGATGCGTCACTTCATTCGCATGTAAATACGCCAATCCGCCCATAATTTGACAAAATAAATATGCTGCCTCACTTTCACAAATACGACGGTGCGCGACGATGTACTCAAACATTTCACCTCCATCGACATGTTCCATGATTAAATATATGTTGTCCGGGGAATCAATGACTTCATACAACTGGACAACATTCGGATGCCGATTGCGTTTCAAAATCTTGATCTCGCGAGCCACACGATCCACGTCGGCAGCCTGAATGATTCGCTTTTTCTCCAATATTTTCACTGCCACTTTTTCACCAGTAAGCAAATGTATACCAAGCTTGACTTTACCAAAAGTACCCTTGCCAATCGTCTCGCCTAGCACATACTCTCCAGCAACATTTTCACTGTCATTGCCAGCGGCATTGATTGTTGCATCTGAAAGATTTACTGTAGCAGCATCTGGTAAAACTCGCTCAGGTGCTCGTTGTTCTTGTTGCTTCTCGGGCTCTGTTGATGACTTTAAGCTTAAGCTCGGTACCTCATAAGCTTGTTGTTGATTCAGTCGAGGCAAAGATTGATCAGGTGTACCCGTGTTCCGAGGTTGAACTTCTTGGGTTGAAGAAAAAGGAAAATTCATGAGCGCTGTGGTTCCCTCCGTAGAATTCGCTGTCATCAGCCTTACAAACTCACTTAGTGTATGGATAGGAGAATAAAAAAGCGAGCTAGTCCACTTTGATTGAGTTAGAAGCGACAGTATATGCGCGATCCGAACTGATAGCAAGCGATTGGAGCCAACTGCCGAAAGGATCACTACGCAGCACCTTCGACAAGAATGATCAAAATAGAACACATTTACTCCTATTTATATTGTGTCAATTTTTTTTTTTTTATTGCAGGCCAGCACAATATTATATTATATTACAAAAACAGTATTGAATTTACTACCTTCTCAATAGTCGCTAAGTTAAACAGGAAAGTGCTAGAAGCATAACCCGAAGGCACGCTTTGCGTACGAGCACCGGGTTTGTCGGATGATGTGTAGGATACCTTTGTCTTGAGTATGAGATTGCTCAAACGTCCAATTCCACCTGCCCTTAATGAATGCACCACAAGTCCCGCTAATAGACTTTTCAACAAATGACGAAATATGCTGATAAAGAATCGCACAGAGAGTAGAATGAGGCGTCACAAAGTGGGTTTAATAAGGCATTCTCCGGGCAAATGACATGGGACATTGGGTGGACATTGCCATTATCTGACACCAAATTATGCCCTGTACATTTATCATCGTTCCCCAAAAAGTTAGTATCACCCAAAGTGCGTGATAGCGATTATGTCTTATTGATACCCTGACGTTCATCTCCAGCCACACCACTGGTCTTTTGAGCGTCCTCTAACGAGATCTTCTTCCCCCTTATAGTGGCTTTGTCTTTCAACTTCAGCATAATGGGCTTGGTTTTTGATACAAGTATTGCTGGCTTACCAACGTGGTACAATGTATTCATGAGTGCGACACAACTGAGACTCCACTTCATCTACTATGGGACTCCCACATGGCTCCATTTCTATTGCGCCGCTTTCTTCCCCCGTTTTCAGCACTAACATTAATCGGCCACGCGTTTTATTCCTTCACCGGTTGACTGTTCCCGATAAGCATCAAGCTACTTTTGGCACACTTACGCCGCTTCGCCTGCTTAACGTTGTTCGCTGCGTCATTTTGCGCACACTATGGTTAAATCGCAACAAAGCAATCTTCGACACTCCGCCTCTTCACGCTGAAGGAACGTTTCACCAGTGTTTGACGATGATTCGTCTTCATTATCAACGACTACATCAAGTGATGACCCACCCACGTACGAGTGGCCACGTCCAATTCGAGCAACAGTTATAGGCATTCAGTGATGAATGGTATCAAAACTTCGGTCAAGATCCATGTTCATTTTTTACGAATAATTACTCATTTTCCGAGTTCACTCCGCTACTCTTTCGACTCAAGCTTTCAAGATCTTAAAATTATTCCGTCCAATTTATGGATTTTAGTATTATCATAGGTAGTAATTTTAAAGAGTATAATGATACGTATTCTACCAATGTGTACGGCATAATCTGCTGTTCCACCGCATCGTCAATACCCATCGCTGTAGCCCAGCGCCGAAGCAAGATATTATCGATTGTGAAGGCTTATTAAACCGTATTCTTTTCATTGAGACTAACAAAGCGAAATTTCGAGTTTTGTAACAGCTCTTGACAATATCCGCATAAAAAGTCGTCCAATAGTGTAATAAGCGGATTGTTCGCTTTGTCGATCGCGATCCGCTCAGCCTGGGCATTTGCTTTGCTGGCAACTAAAATTTTTGGAATCTCGTAAGTCATTTTATCGTGCACACATCATAATTGTCTGGATCGTCCCTTTGGCTCTTGTCAATATTTAAATTGTTTCAGCAAATTTTTTGATATTGTTCGACCCCACGCAAAGGAATAAAATACAAAAAGGACAGAGTTTGCAGCCTATAGATAAATAAATTTCATTTCACTTTTATCCAGCAAATTGCCTACCTACCGTATTCTATCAACTTGATCGCTAAGATTTACAGGCCAAAAAAAATCTAAGTAAAGTAATAACGCGAAGTCGAAACTTGTGATGGATGGCCGATAAGCGTGGATGTGGATGTATTTGTGCTCAATTTTCATGTTTGTCACGACAAGTCCACGGCAGTAATAGCGCTTGATCATGCTGTCTAATTCAGCGGGGGCCTCATTGGATGGGCGGTTAGTGGCTGGGTCGGAGAGAGCCCAGTAGTGTCCATCAAGTCCAGTAGCAGGCGCCGCTAAATTCCAGAGTGGCCAAGCGTTTTAAGTAGAAGATCTTGGTAGTAGCGCTCAACATGAAGTGCCACTATCGTTTTGATTCGGGCTTGAACGTCTATCAGGCTGGCCGGGAGCTTATGGAAACATATATCGTTCCGATGCATCCATAAGCAGCGTAGGATTACAGTCCGCACTATGTGAAAAATCACGAAGAGACTGTGGCCGTATTGGGACTTGGCTGACGGTGTAGGCTCGACGTTGAACCACAGTATCGTTTCCTATTCGAGTTTTGTCGAAAACAGCGCTTGGAAGGTGGCAAGCCAGTCATTCCAAGTGTTGACCGCAAACTCGCAGTATCAAAAAAGATGCGGAGAGGTTTCAAGTAAACCGCAGTTGCGGTGGCACAAACACTGAACTCCTTGGAGATGTTGGAGGCGGTAGTCGAGGTATAACGCGTTGTGCTCAAGTCTGTAGAGCAGGTCCGAGGAGAGGGGTAACACATGCTTCCCATCTTGGTGTCTCGGCTCCACATTGATTGGGCCGGGCCCCTCTCCACACCAAGGCGGGGAAGCGGCAAGTCCGGAACGTGGTAGCTGGATATCGCGGTCCGTATCCGAGCAAAGCTAAGCTCAGCCACCTTATAGGTGTCGAAGACCCAAGCGTGGATTGCCGCGTGGCGTTGGACTGCTTGAATCGGTCCAATAGAATATTTGGCGAGCGAATTGAGAAGTCGATCATCTTTGTCCAAAAAATCGGAACAAAAGCGTACGTTGTTAACTCGTCCCGGTGCAAGGTGGCTGAGAGATTGAGATAATCTCACTGTCGTCACCGGTCGCTCACAAATCCAATACAATTCTATAGGTTGGAGGATACCGTTGTTGGCCAAGAAGGTAGCCAAACCGAGTGGCCGCGAAGTTCCTGCCAGTGTTCGGCCAGGTAGCTGTAGGCGATGTCTACGTTGTCCAGTATCGGCATTGTGAGCTTATCGAACTTGACTTGGAGACGAGTTGCCTTTGCTCGAAAGCGAGTATGCCACGTGAATAGCACAAAGTACCAGTAGGCTCCCAAGGCTGTCCAGCGGGTAGACTGTCGGGAGACCGCGTAATCAAGTCTGGTAGTCACGGGTGCGTATAATATGTCGAAGTCTTTCCCCCACGGAGCTACGGCTCGGTCGAATAGACGAATAACTTTGAGGGAATAGTCTTCCCTGGGGAGGTCCGTCCAGCTAAGATTACCTCGCAGAGCATGGTCAGCTGAAGGCTTTAAATCATATTGAAGATGGGAGTTAGACCCAGTCCACCTTTAATCGAGGGAAAAACGACCAAGCCTTAAGGAGAGCGATGAACACATTGAACAGGCAACGAAAGCGCGAAATGAACTTTGTAAGCTGGTCTTGGAATCCAGTTGAGGGAACGTGACAGACACCAGCCGAATACCACAGTGTTGGCAGGATAATTTGTTGAAGTATCGTTATTTGGCCACGCAGTGTTCGAGCCCGGTGAAGCCATAGAGAACACTTAATTTCCATTTCTGTGAGTTAGTGCTGAAGTTGATCAGCATTGCTGAGATTTGGACCGTAAAGTATTTTCAGTAGCTCAGCGCGGCCTGTGTTCCCAGCCACAATCACTCCCAGCTCAAATAAGGATTGGCGCTATGGCTCCTTCTCATCTGACCAAGGGTGAAAGGGAAGTATCACTGTATTGTCCTTATTGAGCCGCATTCTTGAAGTCGTATAGAAGTCTTCCACTTGGCTGAGAAAAATTTGGTGTGCTTGAGGTCGGAAAGGAATCCAGTGCAATCATCGGCAGAACTACTCACCGAGTGCGTTGTACTCCCACTACGTAATCCGAAATTCTTCAACCTTAGCAGGTTCGACAAAGATCAATAAGAAGCATGAGAAGTGCTGGAGAAAGGAGGTCTCCCTGTCGAACCCCCGCGCCAATTTCGAGCGGACTAAATGGTCGACCGTTGAATATGAGTGATACCAGGGTTCCTGAGAAAAGAACCCGGATCCAGCGCCTGAACGTGTCGCCGAATCCAACGTGTGTCAGGACCATGTCAAATGCGTTCTAAACGACACTATCGAAGGCCTTGGCGAAGTCGTGCAGGATCGCACCGGCTAGTGAGCCATCTTTGCCGAACAGTTGAGATATAAGGCCTCACACCTTAGGTGTGCGTGGCGGAATCCCGTCCTGGAACAAACTTTCATTGGTCTGAGTGCGGAAGGCTGTTGAGTATCGAATCAAGGCGATGAGCAAAAATCTTTAATTCCAATTTAGCATCCACATTTGGAAGCGTGATCGGTCGATAGTTGCTAGGAAACTTGAGGTCGCCCTTCTTGTAAACAACGAGATCTGAGAACGTCGCTGAAATTTAGTCATACGGTCGAGTTGAAGCTGGGCCGCGTAAACGACTTCCAGTATGCGGCTCCAAAGAGGGGGATTGATCTTGTAATATTCGACTGGAAGGCCATCGGGCCCAGGCGTTTTCCCAGTCGAAGTATGTGACAGCGCCCAGTAAAACTTGTTTGCCGTAAAGGGGCTGTCCAAGTAAGCCTGGTCTTCCGGCATCAGTCTGGCTCTGGTTTGTTGTAGGACTTAGGAAAGCTTGATGCTGTTCCCATCGCGCTTAACGTGCTCGAACTCTTTGAACGGGAAGCAGTAAACACCTGACCAATAAGAAAAGAAGGCCTTGCACGTTGGCTCGAGTTCTTCGGCTGACTTCACAGGGATGGGCGTCTTGTGGAGGACTAGGATTGCCAAAAGAAGTACTTAAAGCAATGCTTAGTGTGCTTGAGGTCCGAGGCAAACTTCTGCTTGGACGCATAGTGAGAGTGTTCATCTAGGACCAAACTCCACCGAAGGCATATTGGCATCTTGATCACAATGATATTAATCGACTAGCGAGATATTACGCTCGACACCAGGTTGACTATCCTCAGTCTTTCTTAAGCTTGGCTTTGGCAGCCGCAAGCTGTTCAGAGTAGTCTTCAACTGGATCGGTGGCCTGGGTATGTTGAAACGCATTTACTCGAAGATGTAGATCTTTTAGCGTCCGGTGGCGCTCGATCTTCTTGGATTGGAAGAGCTCTTTAAGAAAGATCGGATCGTTTCGCTTGTGTTCATCAAAAATACAATTAGGGTTGTACGAATTTCTGCTGGGGCCTGGGAAAAAATTGGCAAGCTCACAAAGCGAGTTGTGCATGTATAATGATGCTTCCGGGAGCTGGATGACGTGGCTTTCGCAGCATAATTTATTTTTCCAAGCTTCCAAACCGAAGGAAACAGTGGCTGCTCTGTTTAATTTGTCTAAAGTCAAGAAAGTGAAGGCAGAGGGTTTTTTAAGAGTCTGCAATACATAAAGTGGGAAAAAGATGTCAAGACAAGATATGGAGACAAAGCTGAAAAGTTGCTGTTTCTAACAATGGAAAAAGAGCTCAAACATAACGTCAACGGTGGAGTCGAGGCAAGAATTGCGCAGGCTTTTAGAAACGACGACACGATGATTAGGCACTCTGCTTTGAGAAGCTACTGCTACAAAAGTTGCGTAATGGCGTAGATGGCGAAGTCTATTTTACTGAAGTCAACTTTGTGTGTTATGCGCTCTATCGTGAATCGGCGCGAGAATATGTGGTTTCGAAAATGCGGCAATTGCTGGACAAAATCTTCCACCTTCGTGGTTTCTTGACCTCAAAAAAAGGTTTTATACCTATTCGGATGAAAAATTCAAGACTTGCTTCCTAATATTCGGTGATTCAAGGAGATAGAGGATGTTTTCGGGAATTTGGACTGTGTTGAAGGCTTCAACAACAATGCCTTCATGTTAAATTTAGGCGAACAAAGAGAAAGTTATTAAAGACCTTGTTAATTTTAATGCTGACTAGCCTGTATAAGGCGGGGTGGACTAACGCCTGAATTCAAGCTTTCATTGACAAGCTGATGGAAAAAAATATCCCGTTTTATCTTCATAGAAAGTTGCTGGCTTCGATATTCGAAGCTTCAACAAAGTTTGAGCCATTACCAGCTGGTCAAGCGAGACGATACAACGATGAGATGCAGAGGTACGTACGTATGTTGAGGGATTACACCTGCCGTAAACGAATTCTCCCGTTGACCGCATGTGTTGCTTATGTGCTTGTATATTTTTTGTTGCCCAAGAGAAGCGCAACACGATCAGCGAAGGTCCTGCGTCAGTAGCAGAGATAACTTGACTCCTGTATATTGAATAAATAAGGCTTAGTACTTGCTAAAGTAGCAAGGGTATCGTCTGAGCACGAGCCTTGCATGTCAAGAATTCGCGTTTGGAGGCTTCTGAATGATGTAAAACATGAATGCACGCGCGTTGCATTCTTAACATCTGTTACTTCAACTTTATTGAAGCTGCGAATGCTTACCTTTCCTAAACACATTGCTCGTCCTATAAAGAACGAGCTTACCGTTTCGGTCTCCGAAACATCCTTCACTGCGTTGATGGGATGTCAAAGACAGGGCAGTCTGCCAGCTCGCCCAAATTGTCTACACGGAGACTCTGTATGTAATGTTTTAAGAATGTCGCCACAAAATACGTAACATTGGTTATAAATTGTCAGCTATGCTTTGTTTCTCTTTCGCCGTAAAAAACGCTTCATGATTGGCCCTGCCGTTATAGCGATATGCGCTTGTAATTTCGCAGGCATATCGCATAAGATTTACCTATTCCAAAGAGATTTGTTGATTTCATGCTGGGAGCGATGCTGTAGCATCGTACTCTATGTACATACCTCTTTGATGTAGGTGTAAAGCTTAAGGCCCTCGTTGATGCTAGGTCTACGCTAAGGGACCACTGAAATGGTTGAAATCGTTGCTTTCTCGGGAGATATCTAATTGCAACGATTAAATATCTTTTGCTTGCTGCTCTATCGTACGAGGCCGGAATTATGCGTTTGTAGCTGATTTAAAACTTGCAATGTAGTAGACATACGTCCATGAAGGGCTAAGATCGTGTAGTCCGTTAGTGCACAAACGACGACATCGGTGTTTGACTTTCCAATAAAAATATGGTGCTACACACTCGCGTATGTCTACTAGCTTGTGAATGACGCTCACGGTTTGCCTTGCCCGCCGTCTTTACTCATCCAATCGTTAAGACGGCTCATTGGTATATTTGGCGTTGGGCCCACCTCCACAAATATTGCCCAACCCTGCTTTGCGGGGGCTTTAGATCGCATAATTGTACGATGGCTCACATAACTTTAGCCAATCATCTTTTGTGTGATGGGCTATGGAAATACTTGCGTAGAGAAGACTTTAAGCCAGCAAAGTAAACGACCAGGCCGCCCCGTCATTCACTTGCTGCGAAAAAAACGAGAATGCATCCAAGGGGTGGCGCTTCTCTGGATACTCCGAGGTCGTGCAACAAATTTTGTAGAATTTTTATATGGAATGAAATTTTATGATTATTTGTTATGTTTAATATTGTCTACGAAACGAGCAAAACTTAAACTTAGTAAGCAATCGTGCTGCAAACTCGTCATCCGCAGACTCGATTTTTTTCGTGCGGCGACTAGTTGTAAAACAGAATAGGTGCAATGTTTGATAACAAGAGGAGCCGCTTACCAGCCCTCCACCCTAATGCAGTACCCTTAATGATCTCTGATTGGCTGAAGCGAACACCATTGGATTTAAATGTTATGTAGGATCACAGGGATCTGAGTATCACCTGCTAGTACTACAAGTTTATTTTTTGCTCGTTCGTGCCAATCTTAATAATGTATACCTGCTTTTTAGAACAATAATCTTCTATCGCGAATTATTAGCTTTCAAACGTGCAATTTGCAAGGTTTTTTGCATTGCGAAATTTCACTGTAATATTATCGTCAAAGTAGTTCTACGTACTCTTAACGCTTTCGCTACAACATAGCCTCCCGCCGATCCTTTCTTGACGGTATATATTCCTACACCGCAAAAAGTCATAACTTAGAGCATTGAATCGTACTTATTTTCCAGCAAATAACCCTCATACCAATAGCAGCCGCCAGCCTGTAGATCGATATTTTGTAGGAATTCCACCCCAGCTGAGATTGCAAAGCTGGTCCAAATCAACAACTTTCTTTGCTCATAACTATTCAAATTGCATGTAGCGTAACGACGCATCACGTGAGGACAGACCTGGCGCACTAGACCTTAATGAGCATTTAATTATCTCACATACGCACCTTGAAGGGGCCGATGAGTGCATTGCCCACACTGGCGGTAATTGGCCCGTAATCGCTTTCTTCACTGATCACGACAAAGCTTGTGGCTTTTGTCATGCTAAAACTTTGCTCTTTCCCCGCCCGACGTTGCTGTATTGCAGCTGTAACACGCTCCTTTTTCTTCTGCGCAGACTAATGCAATGCAGTCTTTAAAGGCTTTGATGTCGTCTCGTGCGGAGGAAATTGTATAATCGAACGATAGCCAAACTCAGACATTAATTGTCGAAATTAAGCATAAGTAGGTAGCAGACGCACCATATTGTCACACGATGGATTTTTTGTTGTAGCTTCCATCTTTGCCGTTGCTGCGAACGTATCGATCTCACGGCGAAGATCTTTCCTGTACAGCGAGCAATATTAGCATTTGCATCCGACATTGACGACGATGATCGCGCGATAGTACGTACTCTGCGTCGAACACGTTTACGAGTTCCAATCGTCTAAGTAAAGTAGTGTGGTGGACACAAAGACAGATTGGGGGGGGGCTGGTTAGCGGCTCCTATAATAAGAGGTCATTATGGAAATTGTTGAGCGCGGTACCCGTTTTTGAACGACTACAGTGGTCGAATTGTGATTATTCCGCCACGATAGTAGAACAATTTGTTGTTTAACCTATAGTGAAGATATTTGCGTGGAGGCCATGTCACTCGAGAGTGGATATATAGCCAGGTAAGTACCCTACAAGTGAGCCTGAAGATGTCGGCGCACATGTCAATGTGTCAGCGGGTTGGCTTCTTCTCGTAACATTGTCAAACGCTTCAGTGATGTTAATCGATTTGTATTAATTATGTGCTCGGCCTACTGCAGAACTCAACATGAAACGCTCTTTGCTGACCGATTAAACAAAAACGTGCACTTAGTGCGTGTGTCAAACACTTTTCACAGTATCATAATGGCTATGCTATTTCTAGACCGCGGGTTTAGACCACAAACCTTTCCAGAGTCAATGTCACGAGCCAAGATCCCGCCTTGTGGCCTCGTATCATTCATGTGGTTTTAGATGATAGACCATAGGCTCGACGTGTCTAGAGCGGTCCATCTCTACACATAGGTATACTAAGCGAGTATATATATGCATCGAATGCGCGGATACACCAAAGTGCGGGAGCAGCACACTCCTACTCGTTGTGTTGGCACAAAATTAAACAACACCGTTTTATGGTAATGGGCTAGTCAGCACACGAGCTAGGCTATTGCCGTCTCATAGTGATTTAAAGCTTGATGGAGGAGAAAGAGCTTAGCAGCATATCTCGCACTGCGTAAGCAGGTCAAATGCTTTCCGACAAAGGTCCATTTAAGGTTGTGTACGCTCGACACTACTAATAGGATGCGTGCTCAATGTATGTTTACTTATATCGTATTGTGACCTACACGCGGGCTAGTACAGGTAAAGCAGATCGACTTATCTGTTGCACAAGAATCAAACTCTGGACACGGACCAACACATTCTCGGCTCGAGGAAGGGAATCGATGCAACTGCATTAAATCCGGTCGGACAAGATCTAAGAGCTTTGACGCTGCAATGCCAACAACAATTGAGGCCTTCGGCTTTACCGTTTGCTAATTCTTATATTGCGTCCACCAAATGCCAGTAAGAATATTTACCCCACGAGAAAAAAACTAAGCAAGGTCCAGTATACACATCGACGTACAAGAGGTACATTTGATCTTCAATCTTAAGAAGGACCAACGTCTTATCAATGTCTCATTTTTTAATCATGAAGGGACATTTTGGACAGGATCGTTTAACACTGCAATGATTCCTAATAAGACTACACTTATTATATAGCCTAAGATTCTAATACTTTTGCCGATTATTCTCTTTTGGCGACACAATGGCGCCTTTAAACTCCGGCACAAGCTGTACCTCTATCTTGGCACAGGGGTTCCAAGATTCGAAACTTATCTGGACTTGAGCCCTTTCTTTGCACATGAAACGTGTGTTAGTAGCACAGATA
>RCHQ01000090.1:138069-196004 GCA_003676415.1 Plasmopara muralis | reverse complement strand
TTACGACGTCTTAAAAGCCTCATTTCCGAAAAACCAAGTTTGCTAGCAGCGGCGACTTCAAAGTTAGCTCTCAAAGCAAGATATATAAAGAGGCGGACGGCAAAAGTCCGCATGCGGGAAACATAGGCTCAAGAGACACAGTGAGTTCCATACTTCCAAAAGTGAATGGTATACAACTGTAGACGAAGCGGGAAACACTGGCTTGCGAGACCCATATATGCACCTGCAAGTAGCGAAGTACTAGCAAACGTGGGTAACATAGCTTTGCAAGAAGAAAATTAGAATGAAAGACGAAAACTATTATGGGTGCCCCCTGGCCGATTGGTTGTTGTGTCTTGGCAGATACGCTTCAGTCAAATATCATGTCAGGGGTATCTGAGCTAATGAACCTGGGTAATTCTAAAGGTATTGAGTTGTACACAAAAGTTTAAGCGGAAATTGATTCAAAGGTGATGTTTTAAAGATAGGATTTCCTCTTGTGGATATAAATGCATTATCTGTTATGGGCAAATTCGGCTTTGAAAAGCTTTATTGACAACATTTGGCTCGGAGACCCTCAAGAATTGTTGAAGTCTTAAAGATATGATTTTGTTAATATTTTAATCAACATATAAATCTAATTATAAGTTTGTTTAATTCGAAGTACTTTTCATCGAAGATATACTCAGATGTCATGTACAGAGACTCATCATAAAAATAACCATTGGATAGGGGATTGAGGCATGAAATTCCATACATGCTACGCACGAAAACTATGGTCAAAAGTCCTTGACCACTATTATGCGAGCGTGTAGGCTCATTAATGCATTCTTCGCCGAGAAGCCATTAAATAGCATAGTGCGAAAGTCAAAATCCCTGCATACGCCATCATCTAAAAAGTAAGCGAACAGTGGTGACTTGACCATGCTTCCAGTAAGCTGAACAATGCAGCGCTACCTGCATAGACTCTCTCTACAAGTTTGTGGTGCTTAGCAATATGTGCGGATCAGTGCTGTTTGCTTTACAGAATACGCCTAACGGATGTTATCATATCTATTGAAGAGAGTCATATAGACCCCTTGCGATAATATGTGTGTCAATCAGCATGCTGTATGGCTTATAATCTTTAGGCGACGTTTAGTCGCTACAGGCGCTTGCCGAAAGAATAATCTAACGATCTATTTGTAATTAGTCTCTCCGAAAGTGATTACTTGGCATGAGAGGCCGATCTGGACCATCAATGTGCCCTTTAAAAACACTTTAAAAACACTTTATGACCAACCCGCACAAATAACGAATGGGTGCTTGTAATGCACCAGGAATCATCATTCTTTACGCCTGATAGCACGCCTTTACCATAGAGTTTGATTGTATGTCACGACCCTGCCCCCCCCGCGCACTAACACTTGGATACACCCAATAATAGAAAGATAAGTAAAAGGTATGAGAATATTGTGAGGAATTAACGACGTGTACACAGGATTGGACTCTCAGCCTCTCTTCGGTAGTCGCGCAGTAGGTGTGGTTGGGGCCTCGCAATTTTAGCGAGAGTCACTCTACACATGTATATCGGCTTCACGCACCCTAAGCCGATACTTCCGCTACAACTAAGCAAAGTGACGCTTCTGACACGTTTAGGACTTCGAAACGCGAACCGACTTAAGATTTATCTGATCATTGGCATCAGATACGCAGTTATTACTCGACAAGCTGTATAACGAATTATAAACTTTTATTAAGTGCAGATTTAGTTTGCAACACCTGCTTGCGGAGAGTCGACAGGACGTGAATATTAATGTATGGGCCCACAAGAAACAATAGGTATCACATGCTCACCCTGGGTATTTGCTTTCCATCAAAGTGATTTTTTGTGGTCCACATTGCTTTTGCACAAAGCAAAAAGACACAAATCTGGTAGTGCCGCTAGATTAAAAATTTAGGGTCTGGGAGGGACAAAATGTAAAAACTACTAACTCCCTCGATCATTTGTAACTTATGATGGCATGCCCTGCCTTACCAAGGGCTCGATGGGTAAAGGCATGGAGTTCCAGCTTGCGTGGCGTAACTGTGTTTTTTTCCTTAAAGCAATAGGAAAGCGAAGGGGCTCGCCACGCCATAGCAGTAGAGCGCCAGTGTGATTGATTACGGATGCTGCTCCTGGTGGCACTTTTTCTGCATTTACATCTGATAACGCAAGTATCCGGCAACGAGTCAATTAAGCAGCGCATCATAAAAATGTAATGCGTGTAGAATACAAATGTTGATCGTTGCACAATCAAAATGGAGCCAGCACCAAATTCAGTTTACAATTACCGGTAGCGTGGGACTCAAGGCTAGTTTTACACTATAGAAGCTGCCTTTAACGTCACAGTCAGCGCGCAGTGACAACAGAGGCCACGCCAGGATACTAAATTAGAACACCGCATAGATGAATGAAGTCGTGAGCACCCAACCTTGCGCTGTGACAGCACCGACTAAAGCTCTCGAAAGTTCATTCTGCTCGGTCATTTTCTATGAAATAATGACGTAGCTGCAGTGCAGCTTTGCTTAAAATTCCACGGCTGATTCCATGGCTGATTCTGCTACTGAGCTTCTCGCTGATCGGTCTCACGTTTTTTTTGCAGGCCTTGGCTCTTCGTCTGTCACATTTAGTTTGGCACTTGATGTGTGCTGCCATCGCCGCTCTTTTTAATAGACAAGGATAAACCTCCAGTTGTCCCAAATTCGCTTTAATTCGATGAGAAAAATACATTCGGCTGACCACCCAGTGATATCTGGGATGATGTCAGTGAATAAAAATTCCCACTCTGGTCTCTGCTCTTCAATGAGTCGACAAGCAAGTGCTAAAAACGCAAATTTTTCATCAAGCGGGAAAGCCCCGGAGTCCACCATCGATGCCCAACGAAGCAAGACAAGTTTCGGTATTGTACCGTCCAAAACGTATCTTTTTTCCAGCATACTCAAGTCGAGTGCCCTGTCCGTTAGGAACGAACTCATCACTCCTGTCCTGTTTCTGGGAGTTGATTTTTGTGGCCTGATCGCCCTGTCGCTCCAACACCACCGCCTAGCTACGAGCGCTCACTATCCAATAAGCCTGGTCACACACGGGCAATTTCGTTTGTGTTGCATAATTGGCGAGTTCTAGTCATTGTATCGTTCTTTGACGCTCCCCAATCCTTCATCTCTCTATTCCCTTGCACCGTCGTCTCGTCACCATTCCGCCATCTACAGGATGATGATCCCGGAGTACCCCCCACGGGGCACCTCCATTACCTACAAGGATGCCACGGCGATGCCGCCAGTGGTCTATCGCATGAGCCTCAAGCCGGCATCTTCGACCTCATCCTCGACCTCGACGGCTTCGATCGCTCCGGCTTCACCAACCGCCACTTCGGTCGTTTACGCATCGAGCAGCCGTCCGACCATTCCCAATAGCTCCAGTACAGGAGCTCTCGCGACGTCTGGAAGTTATGACCAAGCTCCTAGAACCAAATGCTACTCGGAGACGGCATTGCGCCTGGAGCGTATGCTCGCCTCTGCTGCTCCACCCAAGGAATTGATGCGTAGGCGTCCGTATTCAGCAGGTGACGAGATTGAGCTCGTGGGCACCGTCACGATCTCGGGGTATTCTCAAAACAGCCATGGCACGTGGGTATTCAAGGTCGATGTGGGTGGCCCCAGTGACACCAATGCATACGTAGTGCGTCGCCGATTCACGGACTTTAAGCTGTTGCATGAGGGTTTGTCCAAGCTTTGCAAACTGCCCGAGCTCCCCCCACATGGCATTGCTTCAGTGTTTCAGATGTTCATTTCGCCTGAAAAGCTGCTTGCTGCACGTGTTGCACGTTTGCAAGAAATTCTGCTGGTGATTCGCTCACACACGATTTTAAGCAAGAGTAAGGCGTTCATCACTTTCATCGGCAAGAATCCGGGTCGACATGACGCTGGTTACGTGAGCCTTTCGGGATACGAAGTGCCGGCGAGCAAGCGTTCACGTCCAGCGAAACGTCTCGTCACGAACTCTCTCGTTGAAGAGAAGTAATTAAGACCAGAATTAAGTAAGGACTTATACACAGCACCATCAAGAATTAAATTTGAAGGGGCTAGGAGAGCAATGGGAAGACACCGCACACGTACAATAGGTGGAGAAGTAGTAAATTAATTTATTTACTGAGTTTGTCGATCCACACATCAATGCTATTCGTACGAATTCATAGTCAAAGTATATTGATACACCTATTGTTTAAGACCAGGGAAAAGACTGCCCTTTTCCTTTCTCGGAAAAACTTGTCCTCGCGGAACGATCGCGGCTGCATACCTCAGCGCGCGTCAACTATATGCTTGTTTCTTTCTTTTTAACTTGTATTTAGTTAAAATTCTCGCTTTCTATTTTTCCAAAAACTACATCTTGACATGGTAAAGGCGACAAATGTGTCTTTTGTCCTGTGTCGTGTCGTGCAGTAACTGATGACCACAAGCATTAGCGTGAGGAAAAGCTGCCCGCTCTGCTATTTTCAAGTGGGCGTTCGTGACGGCTCAAATTTTGTCGGCAAGAGCGTGAGATAAGTTCACCATCGTAGACCGTCCATATGAATATACTGTAAGAGAGACAAAAGATTGCGAAGTGGGCTACACTCTTGTCGTACGTTATGATATAGTAGCTAGCCTACCATCAAAGTATCATTCCATATACTGCGTGCGTAAAGTCCACAATGGGCTGTACTTCTCATGTAATTTCTCAAATTGACCCTGTGGCTCGAGCGGTTGGCCATTCGACCCAGGACCAAGAGATACCCATAGGATCCGAATCAAGGCGAGATAGGTCACTAAAGTGGACGAGCCATCACACCCGAGTGTGTGACTGCCCTACCAACTCGCGCCCGATTGGGAAATAAAAGGGTTGGTTCCACTGACCGAAAAAGCCCCATAGTGGAATGAAGAGTACGGAACTCGGTCCCAATATGGGTCTGATTGCTACCAGCATCCCGCAATAGAGACAGCTTAGTCGTAGCGCGTGCGTTCCGGTAGCTTTAATCTCTCATATAATTTCTTACTTTATAGAGCCCCGATCAATTTTTCTATTCAAGCTCATGTCCGTTGCTGCGCACAACTGACGCGCAGCATTAATCAGACAGGAACAAGGCTGACATCATTATAAACTTACCAAGCCAACGCTAAAGAAGTTGCTTTGACTTTACCAAGCTAAAATTGATCTATGCGTCTAGGGCCACGCCTGCAAAGCTAGCGCCTCTAACTAAGGCTGCAACTGTGCCGTGGGCGATAAGCTCACTAAATAATACGAAGGCAAGGAAAACACAGGAACATCCTCTCAATCCAGTGCGGCAATGCGCGAGCGCCTACCGTTCTACCCTGCCCGGTGGTTTACAGGCACCTCTGCCTTTGGACAGTAAATGTAGTAATCATTCGCCAGGCTGTTCGCCTGCTAAGGCCGCCAGGGAGCCTCTGTTTAGCGACAACGTTGTCAAAATAATCTCATTGACGGTGATGACGCTTTTGAAACTGCTTGACTCACGGCTAATCTAACCTGGAACGCAAATGTTCTCACAAGAAAGAAAGTGGAAGTACACAGTTTACGGGGGAAGGACTTAAGCTGGTAAGCCCGTTCGATGAGGCCACTGGCATTGTAGACCAAGAGGGACAGATTAGATCAATGACTACAACTTTTAATTTATTTTTCGGGTTGTGTTACCGAAGTCCTTAACGCACTGAGCGATGAGCTATATGACTCGCCCACCATCAGGTGTCGCCATTTCGTGAAAGATCACTCTCTCTTTGACCATCTAAGTCGAATAGGCTTCCCAACGGGTATCCACCGACCGATGCAGGCCATGAGGCCGAGTAATAAGCGTCTTACTGTGCAAGCCGCAAAAATGTTTTGGTGGCCACTTGTCGAACGGCTTCTATGAACTTCATTTGATTTAAAGAATCTTGTTTCAGTGAGATCTTACGGCGGTTATGCGCGTGCTTGAGCACCGCATCAAATATCTCCAACCTATTGCAGAACAACGTCGTAAAAAGTCTGAATACACTCGACGTCAAAAGAACCCTGAAACCAAGAGTACTTCCCAGCACTCTTACTACCGCGGCTCAAACAAAAAATCTATTCCGGGCTTGGTAGAGTATTCAGGGCATTTTTATACAATCAATAAAGTCCTTGAGCTTGGCGTGAAATTGTTCACTAAATGAGTCGGAATCAACTTCAGTAAAATGCTGAGCTACGTGTTGAAAACGTATGTTTAAGTGCGGATGCGCGCACAAAAGACCACAGCTTACATACAAAGCGCCTTTTTCTAATGATATTTAAATTGCTACGGCCTTCAGAAAGTTGTGCGCTCCAACGACTCTATCTTTTAATGTGAAGCAAGCCACTTCATAAGAAGCTCCCGGTGCCTACGAGATTACTGTATCACATGGAAGTACCGCTGCCCTTAGTTCCTTGACAACACCGAAACAGACCGCTCCCATCTCAATCTTACATCTTCAACACAAAAAGTTGCATCTTCTACGTGACTGTTTGTATGCGCTTCACATTGTGGCCCTGGTGGACAGACCGCGATTTCTGTGTGATGACCCCAGACCTTGAAGCCCTTCACGAGAACATGATTTTGTTCGGCCACATGATTTATGAGCTTTGGAATTCGATCGACTGCTGCGCATCTTAGCGTGCAATCT
The DNA here is from genome assembly GCA_003676415.1 of Plasmopara muralis. Classification (NCBI taxonomy): domain Eukaryota; phylum Oomycota; class Peronosporomycetes; order Peronosporales; family Peronosporaceae; genus Plasmopara; species Plasmopara muralis. Next base: position 189,332 of record RCHQ01000090.1, on the reverse strand, counting down.
TTGAATTGCGTCGGGAAGTCGCTTTCCTTCGCAGCGAGGTCATTCAAAGCGATAAACTTACTAATCCTTAGCCTTATGGCCAATGCGATTACAGTAATTGGCACGAATAGCCGCTGTATGGCTACCCATACTCGTCTTACCAGCAAGGTCGAGCGTGGGCAAAACGTTTGGAAGAGGTGACGCGGGCGTCTTAGAATTTTTACTAGGCTCGAAGCACTCTGGAGCAAAACATTGGTTCGAAAGATTTTACATCAAAATAATGGGTCGTCTAATGAAGGTCAATAATGTTCGTCAAATCTCGTCCTTCAAGACCGTAATAGGTCCTATTTCGTGTCGCTCAAAAAAAGCAACTTGCCCGTTAGCCGACCGATAAGTGCTTTCTACGGAAATCGGTCATAATAAACACCTAGAAAAAAATCCTCTTGGCCTTCCCGCACATATCTTTCAAAATTTCGTTCTTTGAAAAGTCAGCGGTTATCAAAAGTGTATCAATAAAGGCCGTTGATGCGTAAAGCGTTGCTTGTGGTGCAAATGCAACCATTAGAGCTTCTTGGCGCTTCAGCGCGCATACTGTACATCGTGTCCTTCTAAAACACAGTTGAAGCTGTCATTCTGACCATTTAACTTTGGCGTTTTGCTATAAGAATCAGTAAATATATGCTCATGCATTTTTCATGAGAGACCAAGGTGAAATCGCGGCTGCATACTCGAGCTCGCGTCAGAGCATCGTACTGTCTGCGTCAAGGTGTTTAACACACCTTTACATGGCGCTGCATGCGGATAAACTTAAAGTATTCACTTAAGGTTATTTCTCAAAAAAACACATCTTGACCTGGAAAGGCGTAGTAGTACAAGAAATGCGTCTTTTGTCTTGTCTTGTGTCCCAGTAAGTAATGACCACAAGCTTAAGCTCAAAGAAAAGTTGCCCGCTTTGCTATCTTCAAGTGCGTTTGTGCCGGCAAGAGCGTGAGAAAAGTTCACCATCGTAGACCGTTTACATCAAAATACTGTAATAACTTGCAGCAAAGAGACACGAATAACGCGATATGATTTTACCGTGTGGTCGCCATCTTGTCCAACCTACCTCAGTCTATATACTGCGTGCGGACATTAGACTGCACTTGTTACCCAGTGTATTTAGAGCTAAATCCTACTTTTAGGACCTTTCGGATCATCTTTTTAGAATCCAAATTCATGTACGCTGCTGCGCGTCACTTGCGCGCGATTGAGGCTGCGCGAGGCTTTTCAACTATCAAGCGCGCCAAGCCCGTTCGCATAAAAAAAAGTGAAGCACGTCGCGTCATCCCCCAAGCTTCTCGACAGACAAACGCTCTCACACAGGCACCACCCTCACCAACGGTCCCGTTTGTACAACCCGATCAGCAAGCGCCACAGAGTTTTGGCGGTGTTATGAAGGAGGTGAGCAACTTTACATTGCACTATCAATCTCTTTAAAAGTTGCTGATTTGATATTCGACCACTTAGAGTTTCTTTTGGGGCATGGGCATGGCTGCTGCGTTTTCCGTGGTGGGCATTATTTTCAGCAGCATGGAAGAGGTACGTTTGGCTCGTAAAAATGCCGTGTTTTAGGCTTTTTATTGACCGTGGGTGCTTTGTAGGCAAACTCTCCTGGCGATTTTATGGGCAGCGTCGTGGTGGAGTCACATGGCGACCAATAACGAGCTGGTTTTTAATAGTAAACGCAAATGATACGATACAATTTTATCAGTTACTCGACAACATTTCTAATTTGAAAAGTTCGTCGTCACTCTTGATCTCGACGTCGTCCATACATGTATTTTACAATCTCGCGTAAAATTCTTGTGCTATGCTCTTCCAGTGGAGCCCACATAGGTGCTGCTGCATCGCCTCGTCAACAGAATCGCCATTTGAATGGGATGCAAGTTAATCCCAATCGTCGTCCGAGTCTGAGTCACAATCTGATTTGGTCTCCTCGTACTCGACGTGAATGCGTCGCATCGCCATAGCATTCGTAATGGCTTCATTGATTGAGCTTGGCTGTGTGAGCGCTATTGGCGTCGTGGCGCTCGAAACACCAGATGAGCTTCCACCTATAGAATCCGTCTTTTTCAGCTGAGCTCCCTGTCGAATTGCCGCCAGCAAATCGCCACGACCACCTGCAAATGGATTTGGCCGACCAGGTGGAAGACTTGTTACTGCAGGTGCTGCAGCACCGGGAGAAGGTGCAAAGCTTGCCCTTGAACTTGCACGAGAGCTTATCCGCGAACGCGATCGACTCTTTTTGACACGTCGAGTGTCTTCAGCAATCAAACTGATGCCACTGCTCGAAATCTCCGACATTCTCGACTTCGGCCGCTGTGTTGATGAATCTGCAGATTCATGTTGTTGTTGTTGTAAAACCTGATGCGGAGTGTCGACTGACGTGTCCGATTCTGACTCTAGGTCCGAATTCGAGTCCTCTACGCCAAAAAGTCCCTTTGATGCCTTTGATATAGGAACCCGACGTGAAAAACTTCCAGTCCGAGACAAAGATGGCGATAGCAATTGTTCTTTTCCAAGCTGAGGTGCAATGGGGCTCCGTGGAGGCTGTCGACTGAGTTGAGCACCATTTGAAGGATTTCCACTCGGCTTTTGACCGTTCGTCAAAACGCGCGCAAAGGAACCGTCGATATGGCATCCGAAACGGAATTGCTCGCTGGACAAAATTTCAGGCAAAGCCACCAATTGCTGCAGGTACAAGCGGAACTCTTGAGCACGTCTCTCCATGTTTTCCGGTTTAGTGTTGTTGCGCAAGCGGTGTTTTGACGGAAACGTTGGCAATAAAATCCCAGAAAAAGCTGACATTAGCCGCTTGTGGATCTCTTTAAATTCCATGTATGTAAGGGAGAACGTGTGCTTTATGTTTCCAGATTGAAGCGTAAATGTAAACTCGCCAACTGCTTTTCTGCCTTCATTGCGCAAAGCAGACGTCACAAACAAAACCACGACACTAGTACTAGCCCCATTGGCCGCAACATTATTTGTAGCGTCACTTTTTGGCGTTGGCTGATTAAACAGCGAGGGTTCTGCATAACATTTAAATGTGTCACAACGAGTCAGGGTGCAGATAACACAAAACAAGCGTTGAATGGGTTACCTACCGGTGTTGGAGTCACTGTCACTTGAGACGTCGTCACTGCATATCGAAGGTGCAAACGCTTCCTTCTTTGCCAGTTTCGGGCGTGCGTGTGCGCCTAAATCGCTGGGACGAAAGCTTCTGGAGGCATGGAAGGTGTCAATCCCAGCCTTGCTCTTTCGAACACCTACACCAAATAACCCAGTGTCCGAATCGTCCTCCTCTTCGCTGGTACTATCATCAAAAAGTCCCTTGCGACCACTACTGATCTTAGGTTTAAGATTAGGCGGTCCCTCTTGAGCCATTGCTTTTCTTAGAATTTCTTTTCCTTCAGCACTAAGCTGAGAATCACGTTTTCGACTGCGCACCTTGCCGTTAGCTGCTACTGGACTTAGTGCATTACTGGCTATACTCCCCTCCTCCACCGTATCCGCACGATTTCGACGGATAGCAGCAAGACTAGCAGCAAACGCGTTTGCCATCGCTGGTTCTGGTGCTGGAGGACTAGCATGTCCATTCGAACAACTAGCTTTCATCTTCAGCTTCCAGTCAGGAGCATCGGAAGCTGCTGTAATCGAGCTTAAAGCTGATCCAAACGAGTCCCTTAGGCCACTCGATCGAACTGCCCGGGACGCAAAAGCTGATCTTTCACCATCAAAAATAGCAGCCAGATTGTCCTGGCGAGTTTGGTGGCTTTTGGGTGCACTTGACACTCGATGACTGGTCTGTGAAAAGGACGCACGCGATGCTATCGGATCTTCCTCATAACCGAAAGCGAACGAGTCCAATGATGCGCTGCTACTTGACCGGAATAATCGTGGCTTTCTGTGATTAGAGTATACATGATCAAACGAAGCTGGAGATGGTGGTGGAGGTGGCAATCCCATTGATGATCTGGATGACATGGACATACGTGAGCTATTGGCAGTCCAACAAGGTGGCGGTGGCGGAGGAACAGGCGTATTGCCCAGACTGTTTTCATGCCTAGAACCTGCCAATGATGAGACCGAGGAAAGTCGTGAGGATATCGATGAAGAGTCCGATATATCGCTATCAGCAGACCCCAATCGCGCGGGCAGATCAGTGTGTACCACACCACCCATTTCAAAAACTTAACAAACACAAAAATTTAGAAATTTGGACCAAAACTCGCGTTAAGATCAAAGTACGTACACTGTCCCGGTGGAGGCAATTCCACCCGAATCTTGGCCTTTTGCTCCACCATCTTGGTGTGCAGCGGTTGCACATTTTCTGTCTTTCCTCCTGCTGCTTCCTCCAGCCGTCGTCGATACGCAGCCTTGTTCACTCTCCCCATGGTCGGCGCTTGTCGACGTTGCAATCTCTGCCTCCGCTTCTCCAGCATCCTGACCGTGTCGTCATCAAGTGAGCCAATGTCATCGATTCGTTCTAATGGCGTCATGTTACTAATTTTCTCTTCTCGAGCCAGAAGCCGGTCTTGTTCTTCTTTGATCATCCGAGCCTTCTTTTCTTTCCACTTGCGAATCTGTTCTTCTCTTTCTTGTTGCACTCGCTTCTCTTCCTTCTTCACGCGACGTCGCTCACGACGTACTTCTTCCCCTGATGCACTATGAGGATCTAGCACTGCCACGAAACCGCGACACCATTTCTCCAAGTCGACGCGATTGAAGGCCACGACATGCATTCGCGCCTTGGCATTGCGCTCTACCTTAAGCTCCAGTCCGTACGAATGGACCTTCCATAGACCGTTCCCGTCCCATCCACCAAACCCTAACAAACACGCGTCGTCAACTTTATTGCGCGTCTTAACGTCGCTGCTGTCAAAGAACACGAGCTTGCGGTTCACAGTCAGCACCACGTAGAGCTCAAAAAGGTCCTTGACGCTGCCAATCGTCGGTCTATGATTCGAAGGATGCACATCTTCGCTGCGTACAGCTTCATTTCCGTCGCGCTTACAGAGCAGAAATCCCTCCTGCACGACCCAGGACCCGCTGCCCATGGACAATTGATTAAGAAAGAAAGTTTTTGTATGGTGTTTCCACGTTCGTCGCAGAAAAGTTACATGTTTTTTTCTATTTGCCCATAGAATTTATTTACTGCAGCTGAAAGGATTACTATACAATGAGGTAGAAATCGGACAGTGTGCCATCCTGTATTTTTAGATAATCCACCGAGTATACAAAAATCAGGGTCGGAACGTTAGGTTTTCAACTCCCTGCAGCAGCGACTGGGCTTGACTGAGCTCTTCGTATAGCGCCAAAAACTTGTCCCGAGTCATATCGAGGCAGAGATTGCGAGTTGCGGACACACCTCCCCGGTCGCATTCCATTACCGGCTGGTCTAGCGTCATGTTCAGCGTCACTTTAGACGAGTCTTTGACTTGCCATTCGACATTTTCAATACCTGGAAACTGCATGCCATGAACAAATAAGACAGGAAGACACGATGAAAAGTAGTATTACAAACTTTGAAGCTCTGCGAACGTTGCTGGTCTTGGATGCACACGCGTAGGCCTTCGTAGCTCTGTGCAATGGCTTCAGCGGCTGAGAATTGCATACCTAATTGCTCCAGCTCTTCCACAAGATCTGCACGCTCGACATTGTATTTGGCAGCATGCGTCAAGATGAAGCGCAACACAGCGACTGCAGCCTATACACAAGAAATTAGCTTTACTCAAACGAGAGGCAATTAAGATCCAATAATTGCTTGACTCGCCGACCTTAGCATCTTGAGCCTCGTCAAATAATTGATGTGCTTGGTCCAATTCCTGCCGACCCGAATTTAAGAAAGCTCAGCTTTTAATTCCAAGCACACCAACAATTGACTATGAACTTCACTCACCTGCACTGCGACATCAACTCCGATGGCTTCACACATGGCACATAGATGTTTTGGTCTCTTAACGATGAGTTAGAACGAGCACCACACCATGATGAGCATACATTCACGTTCAAAAAGTGAAGCACGACTTTCGCACCACTTTGCTTTGCTCGCCCGACAGCAGCGACAGCTCAGCCAGCAACCAGTCGGGCGGCTCCAGGCCTCCACAAAATCGGAATTTCTGCACCACAGCATCAATTTGTAAGCAAAATACCACATCCATCCAGTCGCTTTGTAGCTACGTGGGGTCAAGCGCGCGAACAACGCGCATGCTTTCGCACCATTTTTCGCGTTGGAAGTTATCAGATCTGATTATATCGCAAGACTGCTAATTTTTAAAGATATCCCACCTATCACTTTTAACAATATGATTGCAAAAATCAGTCGCCCAACGAACGGCTTCGATCTATGAAAGCACTTCAAGCTTGACATTATTAAGTTGGTCTTGCTCGCTATTTATAGATGGTGGTCAAGATGCTTCACTTGATAAGACAAGCAATAGTGCACTTTTTCTCGCTTCGCCACGATTGTATATGCATAGACACTAAATAAACAAATTCCAGCAAGTTATTGAGCAATCATAATTGTATCAATAAAAGTGAGCATTTTTCACCTTGACGAAAGCACAAATTTATTCAACTAGCTTTATTCTAGCAGCGGCGACAGAATACGTATGGCTGCTCAATACTGTACGATAGTACAGGCTAGGAACTATAAAACATTCGCGGAGAAAACTTCCTAAGAGGTCGTTTGTCGTTTGAGGCAGAGGCAGAGGCGGCGAGCGGGGTGGAGTCAAAGCGAAGGAGAAATATTCTTAGCTTGAATCAAATTGAGCAATGACATCAAATGGAAAGTTCTAGTTTTGCTACGGCCTAACTGGTGGCTTTAGGCCATCTTACAATGTCATCCCAAATACTCCCACACTTCTAATTCGACATATATCCTTTTCACTAGTCATCGTCTGTATGTTTTCTACGTAGCTTGAGGTCCATGAGTCGTAGTCAAGGATCTAGTACTTCATTTGGGATTTTATAGACCCTATATTATGATCAACTAATTAGGTCTCTTGATCCCCGGCGATCATGGGACGTCTGGACTTACTTTTTGGTTTGAAACTCTGCAGCCTTAGATTCCTATAGATAGTATCAATGCATATCCTTTTACTTTTTAATGCGATGAAATTTTATGATGTGGTAGCCGTTGCCGGCTAATCTGCCGGTGACGACAGCTACGTCACACGACCTTTCTTTTAAAAAGGCGCCTCAAGTTAAAGATGCGGTCGTATTCTTGATAGGGGTCGATGAATACGGCAATTCTTTGTGGCCATCAAATTCTGTACTGCGGCGTTTTCTTGTACTTTACGGTGTTCAATGACGGCTTTGACATGCTTTTCTCGATTCCATCGGCCAACATAAGTTTGATTACATTTCGCCGACGCTTGGGGTCCTTGCAAAACGGTTTCGGTCGTAAGATTTGGGCACAGAATGCAGCTATAATCCCTTTAATAGTCCCGACTCATAGAAATATCTCAAAACTTTTTTCTTGATCGGGAATGGATCAATATATCTTGGCGCGAGTTTTATTGACTATGTTATATTTTTGTGATGGACTTCCACATTTTTGCCGTTCAAAAGCATCATGTCGCTTACTTCCAAGCTTAGACCAATTTATTTTTTTCGATTTGGTATTTCGTGTTCTCTTGTGCTTCACTTGTCCGCTCCTGTGCGACCTTAAGTAAATAGCTTGACGAAATATATTTTTTGTGCAAACTTTTCTAACTTGTGAAATTCTGGATTGAATGCCACGTCTTCAGGCAAAAAGGGACGTATTTTTACATCCGCTTTGAAAGGTGGTAATCCTATTGTAAGGCGTACGCGTCGACTGCAAAATATCTCCACCCAACGCAAAATGTCTCTCACTCATACTTTGGTAGTTTGGCAACACGTAGGAGGTACTTCCCACTAAAATGGATGAGTCTTTCTATTCTTTTATCCGTCTGCTGCCCACAAGCCAAAGACAATTTGTGCTTCGCTTCCACAGCGGATATGACTGCTTGCCATAGCTTGGATGAAAGGTAGGTGTCTCGGTCGCACACAAAGGTCTTTGGCATGCCATGGTTCTCCATAAAGTTCTTCACGAAGACCTTCGAAATTTCTGCTAGTAAAATCTGTTGTCTTCGTAGCCCTTATTGCAAATATTCTTCAGCCATGACAGCGATAAAACCACTTTTGGTTTCCTGTAGAGACACGATCAAGTTCAATAAAATCTCGACCCAAGTGACTTTTGGAAGCTCCCCAGATTAAAGTGATCCTGGCAGTCTGGTTTGCTCGGTCATATCGCGCTGACACAGCACTGAATGTACTTCAACATTTTTGGCTTGTAGTACTTTTGACGTACGGCCGTTAGTAGGGTGTTTGAATTTTTTTTGGTGGCCCGTCAATACAGAATTCTGCATTTCACAGATGACGCTGTTATTCGGATCTCCTGCCGTCAAATAACATACAGTCGTACAGTCTCATCTACGTTCATACTGTTCGACAAATATCATCCTGCAATGAGCACTTTGACATATCCTCTCATTTTCTTGCTTCTTTGATGATCCATCGTAGAGCTCTATTTCACGAATTCATTGTCTTTGTCGTTTAAGCCACTGAAATTTTGTTCGTCCTAGATTTTTCACGCGATTCTTAGCCGCTCTCATTATCTCTTGCAAGTTAACAAGGGCAGCTTTACCTTCCAATTTCGGATTGCTTTACGAGGCATCAGATACGGTGTGAGTTTTACCGAAAACTACTTGAGCAAAAGCTGCAATTTAGCAAGCTCATTAAGTCTGCAGTTTGTAATCGTCTGCATCAGAATTATCTCAATCTCTTGGATCTTTTTTGACCGTATGTGGTCGATCACACACGCCACACTTTCAGCGCTCACATGATTAAAGATAACTCCTGTTTATAATCAGCTCGGCTGGCTTTGTTTGCTGGCCAATTAAAGTAATTTGATACTCTAACACGTTCCCCTTCTTTGACAAGTCTTCAACCGCAAAATTAAAAGCGTCCATTTGCTTACTAAGTGGTTTCCAAAAGTTTGGAAGAATAGCAACAGGTGGAAATGTCAAGCGACGCTTAAGTTGGGCGAAGTAGCTTAGTTGGTTCGATCGCTTTTCTTGAACGTTCTACCATAAAGCCGTCGTGAAGTGGTCCTACTGATTGCATTCGAAAAAACCTTTAGACATAAAATGTAGTGCCCAAGAAGCCCTCAATCCGCTTATTTGTTTCGGGCACAATCCATGGTGTAGCGGTCTTTACCTTGTCAGTACCTTGTCAGCGAATCGAATATTTCATTTATCGATAATTCGACCCTGTTAGGTCCATATGACTGCTATGAAGATTAGCAGAACCCGCAAACGCTTAATTGGCTATTTCTGAAAGTCTTTCAAGATTTAAAAGATGTGAGGAGAATTTGTTTCGTCGACTCTGCGTGTCCACGTATTGAAGACGCTGAGAAACATTTTGGCTTTAGACCGTTTACTCAAGCGGCGTGAAGAACAGTCTATATAGCAAGTGTATCAAGTGCCGGTTCTGCGCGGATGAGATCTCATGACTAGGGAACTTTTTGTGACGAAAAGACGTCCGAGTTGATACTGAATGCCATTAAGTATACGCGAAAACCAATGACTTCCGGACGTGCGTCAAAATAGTCTTCCTTGAGCGGCATCGGGTATTGCCGGCAAGATCGTTGCTGGATTAAGCACGAGAGTTGTGCAGAGTGCGAAAATCTAAGGGCTTCGTTACACAAAACGTTGTTTCCAAGTAGGCCGACGTACTTGGTCAAATAGATACTACTCGAGCATCTCCTTGGCCCACATTTGAATTTTTCCTGCGCTGTTCGAGACTCTGGCGCCATTCTTTGACAAAATGTAGTCGTAAAATCACGCTTAAACAAACCTTTGTGCTCAACTGCTTACCGTCCCGGAAGTTTCTCGTAATGCAGCTCTGTAAAAAAGTAAGCCGGCATACTTGCGTGACTGGATCAGAGAGATATCCATCCTTAAAGTGCTCAGCTTTTTGAGATCATGCGATTCAAGCCGATGACAGCTTAAATGTCGTTGTTGTGACGCAACATTCACAGGAACTGCTAAAGAAAATTTAGCTGCGTCGTTTCTGGACGGCTAAATTTGCCTTGTTGTCAACAAAAGCTAAAAAGTTCACAGTTTAAATCTATGCAAGCCTTGCATTGTCCAGCAACTTCTCTGGCTGGACACCGATTTGGCAGCTGGTAGCCGAATTTTCTCGTGGTCCTTCATGTCGATACTAGGTATCATGCGTGCACTACTCAAGTCAATTTCTGAATTTTGCTCACGAAGTCACGTCATTCAGATGATAAGCATCCTTTTTCTTAGGTACAGACATGACCTGGAGCGCTCCAATATTCAAGGAAAATAAAGTACCTGTGAATTCATGTCCGTGAAAGGTGGACAATTTGGTCGTAATCGAGGTCAATTTCCATCATCTCACCCTTGGTCACTTTGAGCTCAAGCTGCTTCATCAAGTCTTTGGATACACTGCTAAGAATACATTCATCATTGATGAAGACGGTGACGAATTGCTCTTTATCAACGTCCTCGAGAGCTAAGATTCTGCGCATATATCGCGTCGTTAGTGTAATGATTTGCTTCCTAACATTAAGAAGCCGTCCATTCTTGCTTAAATACGTGGCCGACAACGCCACAATTGCTGCATGTTACGAATATAGTTAAGTCGTTGTTCTTGATCTTTTTTTCTAAGCAATTTGGTTTCTGGGGCAACAAGTAGTCTCACGATGGCTGGCACCGTCTTAAACGACTTGATCGATATACGAGGTGATTAAATCGAGTCCTAAAACTAAGCGATGTACTAGAATTACTTATTCTTTTCTTAAGGTACAACATCCACTCTCGAAGACCATTCTCGAATTTCTTAGGTCTAGAGCGTGTAGGTACTTGCGTTTTGAGCGAGCCTTTAGGTGGGAAATAGTATATTACGAAAAGTAGCTCTCAGTGGCTGGTTGATGCGACTGCACGCTAGTGTGGTACGAATATCTGAAGCCTCTCCAGTGAGACTGTGGCTTGGTACTTTTGGCTCATGATGAATCCCTATTCTGTTGCAGAAAACACAGACATTACCTTCTGAATGCTTATCAACGTGGCTTTGCTTGATCTACATTCGTTGCTTAGTAGCGGCTGCGTTTTACAGACAAGTAAACACTCGTAAGCATAAAATACCGTTTTTAAACGCCACTGAATTTCATCGTAAAGCTCGACAAGCTCCAAAAAGACTTGTATTCAACAAACGTAAAGCAACAAAAAGTCGTTTAATTCATCCAAAAGAGTTTTAGGATTGTAATGACTCAAGCGTCTGGATTTTGGCTCACGGAATCATTGAAGGCCTAAAGCGTCGTAACAGCAAGTCAAGCGCTCTGGAACATTCATTTGACCACCCCATTTATCTACACAATAAGTGTAGCCTGCAAGACAAAATTGAATCAGTTTCGTTTCCCTGATACGGCCAATTAAATATGCGTACATTATATAAAGAGCGCTGAGAAGTTCAGCAAGCATAAAGCTGTAGTAATGACCGTGCTGGGAAGTACTTAAGAAAACTTACTTACCGGGTGTAAGCTTGCCTTGTCTTGAGGCTTTAAGAACGCCGATAAATACTCCTAAGCACAATATAATGCGATGCTATAAGCACGCGCATTGCCTCCGCAATGTCATGTTAAAGCAATCGCTTTTGATCTCTACTTCTTTTGTCATGCCACGCGAGAAGCCGTCTCGGACAATCTCTCGCGGCGCGCTAACCGGATAAGCATACCGCAATAGTCACCATCTACTAAGTATTGTTTATTTGAAAGGTCCATAGTCTCCATCGACTTAGTAATATTAATTCGAAGGGTCCTCCTCATTCTGGTCAGACCCTCTGTCTAGAGAGTGAGTAAGGATTTCAAGAGACTGAGTTTGTGCCAGCGAATCACATGACCTCTTTTCCTTTTCATGAATACTCTAAATTTGACAACTGGGAGAAAGAGAGATCGCGCTCTCTTCCTCCCAGTTGTCAAATTTGATTGCCTCGCTAACGATGACATACCGAACGGGTATTTGCTACTAAAAGTCATATGCTTCCCTGTCGTTTTGAGTGAGACTTTTAAATAGTCTAAACTACTGCGCGAGCAAAATAGATTAGCGTACGTCCCTTGACGCGAAAGAGTGGAAGACCCTTGCGACGATGTTCTTACCTAAAGGCTCGAGACCTTCTTGATCGCCGCCCACGATACAGACGCAGCCTTTTTTTAATTACGTAGCCTTATGAATATAGGTCTTTTTTGGTGCGGAGGCAAACTCACAGAAATTTTAGCAGCTTTTTGGTGCTAGCTTGGTCATTACAAAAATTCTTGACTGACCGCCATCCTTCGCTGTATATAAGGCCATTTTTACGACCTTGTTGATGAGAAGTCGAAGGGTGTTACCCTCTCAAAGTGACCTATTAGTACGCTTCTCAATTGCAGAACTAGATTTAGCGCATATGGAAACTTCTAGGCAGGACCAAACAATATTGTCTTTGATAAATTTGATTTCGAGCTGCAGTCTACTGCACACATCGATCTTCTCAAGACCGGTAATCGTCTGAAATCTATTTTTAAGAGTGTGATATGCGTAATTGTTTTTTCGCTATACCCAGAGTTGCAGTCCTTCTCCGAACAGATAATTGACCGTCAAAGTTTGCTCACCATCTCAACATGCTCCACAAACCTTCCAGCATTGGTTGCTTCAAAAAGTGTTGTCGTTTGCATCGCACAAAGGTTTCTCGCCTTCATCTCAATCCTTACATACGCCGTCTGCTCAAAAAGTGCGTACCGACCCTGTGGCTCGAGTAGTTGGTTGCTCAAATCGAGACCGCGATATACCTAGTGGTGTTCAAACTAAGGCAGCCAAGGATACATCACTAAAATGAACGAGCATTATGAGAAATGGAGCTAACCCTCGAAATGAGCTAGCATCTCAAGCTTTTTAGTCCTTCCGTGTAGCTCTCAAAGTGCAAACAATGCGCATCCAAAAATAATCAAATTTGTGCGAGGTTTGGTCCTGAAAATAATGTTTTCGCCTTCGAGTAATCACGCAGCACCTCATACGTGGCACAGTTTCACCTTAGTATCGAAATGGTAAAAATATCTCGCTAAAATCACTTGCGCTCGCTGAAATTTGTATGCTCGGCATTGATGGTGCTTGTCAGCAAGTATTTTGAACTAAACGCATAAGGCCCTTGGCGCTAATTACCTCTTGAAAGACTTGGGTGGCCTTAACGATGAACGGGAAAACGAAACGAGTCGACAATCAAAAGAATCACCAAAACTTGATCACCAATCGCATTTAATGCAAATAATTGGAATGGGTCACGTTCAAGATCGCCGCGAATTACGATAGTCGTTATGTACCGCTTTCTCAATTTTCATCCCAGCACTGCCAACGACATAGCCATTATAGCGGGCAAAGTGTGTCATATCGGTCAAAAATGAGAATCAGGCTTCCGCATTTTTTAAGATGCGATGAAAGGACAAAGTGGTCATGGAACATGTTAGCTAAGCGGTTAAGTGACTCTCACAGCATGCCGCCGGGTGCACTGCCTACTGTAATGGGTATAATTGCCTCTCTCACTCGGAATCGATGCCGAAGCTAGAGCACCATTAGCGCACCCTACATGTTGTTATGCAACACATACTGTTGCACAGAAACTATAATAAGCTATTTCAATCTGCACTGCTGAAAAATTATGTACGATTAGGTGTTTTATATTAATCCTGGAGCCTCTACAAAGATGCAGGAAAACAAACTCCTCGCGTGGCCGTTGAATTTACTGCGAAGTAACATCTTGCACATAAATGTCGAGCAGGAACTTACGATAAATGACTGTTTAGTATTTCTAGTCTTAGGAAATGTGTAATCCAATGTTTATAAAATACTGATTTATTCGTGTGCGCTCTTCACCTTTTCACAAGACTGAACTCAATTTTTGGCAAGAGCTTCATAGATATTAGGCAATCTGATACAAATACCGTTAGGATGCTGGTATCTAACTGCTATTTTGCCAGGGAATTTTAATGTAGAAATGAAGTAACAGGCTCCTCTAGTTTTCTAAACAACGGCCCGTACAATTTTGCCCTATTTATAGCTTGCGATCAAGCACAAGACTTGAAATTGCACTTTGATAACAGGCTAAATTTTAAGTAATTACCATCGATATATTAGATATCAGAAATAAGATTTTTATCTTCGTATAAATTGTGCGGCTCAGAGAAGCCGCATAAGTGTAGTTGTGTCGCCATGAAGAGCGTAACTCGCGGAATCCACAAGGCGCTCTTGCAAGGTTATCTAGGTTTTGTTCTTCTTGTCTCCGATTGGGCTAATCCTCTTTATAATGTTGTTGCAGCGCGCGGGTTTCACACCAGTGCCGTCGTGGCTAATGCCGTACGTGTCATATTCCCATCGTAATCATTACAACATATAACTTTATTTCTTTACTGATCTATCTAGAATGCAGAGGAGCCTGCAATGGTTCGCGTTTACGGCGGTCTTAAAGACGAGGATCGTATTTTTACTAATGTATACGGCGAAGAGACCTGGCGCGTGGACGGTGCGGTGCGGCGCGGAGACTGGTACCGCACGAAGGATCTTCTTTGTATGGGTCCTGAATGGATTGTACAAGAAATCAAGGACTCGGGGTTGCGTGGCCGTGGTGGTGCCGGCTTCCCATCGGGGCTCAAATGGTCGTTTATGCCCAAACAGACGGACGGCCGCCCGTCGTTTTTGGTAGTGAACGCTGACGAGAGCGAACCTGGCACGTGCAAGGATCGCGAAATTATGCGCAAAGATCCACACAAGCTCGTAGAAGGCTGTCTTCTTGCTGGTTTTGCCATGCGGGCCCGTGCCGCCTACATTTACATTCGTGGTGAATTTTTTAATGAGGCACTGATCCTGCAGGAAGCTATCCACGAAGCTTATCAAAAGGGATTTCTCGGTCAGAATGCCTGTGGATCAGGTTATGACTTTGATGTGTACCTTCACCGTGGTGCCGGTGCTTACATTTGCGGTGAGGAGACGGGGTTGCTTGAGAGTCTGGAGGGCCGTCAAGGAAAGCCGCGCCTGAAACCACCTTTTCCGGCTAATACGGGGTTGTACGGCTGCCCCACAACTGTGACGAACGTTGAGACTGTGGCAGTGTCTCCAACGATTTTGCGTCGGGGTGGTGCGTGGTTTGCTGGTCTTGGACGGAAGAATAATCACGGGACCAAGCTCTTTTGTGTCTCTGGTCACGTGAACAATCCGTGCACAGTCGAAGAGGAAATGAGCATCCCACTTCGTGATTTAATCGATCGTCACTGTGGTGGAGTGCGTGGCGGATGGAACAACCTGCAAGCTTGTATCCCTGGTGGCTCTTCTGTACCTGTTTTGGATGAAGAGCTCTGTCAGGACATTATGATGGACTACGATGACCTGAAGCAGCGTGGTGGCTCTGGTCTGGGTACGGCTGCCGTCACTATCTTTGACAAGAGTGTGGATATGGTGGGTGCCATTCGTCGGTACTCACACTTCTACACACACGAGAGTTGTGGTCAGTGCACGCCTTGTCGTGAGGGTACGGGATGGATGGAGAAAGTACTCACTCGCATGGAGACGGGTGATGCCGAGCTTGAGGAGATTCCAATGCTAGAGGAGATTTCGCGCCAGATCGAAGGGCACACTATTTGCGCGTTGGGTGATGCTGCTGCTTGGCCTGTACAGGGTCTGATTCGCAAATTTAAGCACAAGATTGTGGAGCGCATTGAAGATCCGTCGAGCTTCAAACCGGAGGATCATTACCAGAAAGCTTGGCCTGGTGCCCCACTTGAGAATCAGGACTGGGTCGACAAGTTTGCTGATGGTTCGGCCTACAAGTCGAGGGTTTCCGCGTAGGCATCAAGCGGGACCAAAGTATGGATGAGCACGGGAAATTAACCAGAAAAATTTATTTGACACGAAATACATACTTTCGCAGATGAAAGAAGTGTTTGTTTAATCATTGAGTAGCGAATGAGAACGCTTGCTACTAAAATGAAAAAGCCATTCTTACTCACGAGGACAGCCACTTTGGTTTTTGTCTCTCGTCATATTGAATCGTAGGCGTGAAAAACTCAATAAATTGCTGGTCCAGTAAACGCATGCGAGGACCAGCGAAGCGACAGTACTCATCAATGATTGAAGTCAGTGACCAATTCTCCATTTTGCGCATGCATCCAATCACACAGCCTGTACGGTGCTGTGTCACAAAAACCAGGTTTCAGTAAATAGGTACGAGATATCATTTTATACGCATTTACCGTTCCCTTCGTGCAGTGTACTAGAATCGGATGATTCCTCACGTCTGCATGGCAAGTAGACTCGTTAACCTCACAAACCACGCTTTCATACAAAACGGTGTATTAATACCATACCGAGGAGGTTGCGCAAAGCATCAGCCATAGCATCTGGATTGATACTGATAAAGGGTTCCTGTGATCAAATATGTCTCCATCAGCTCTGTTTCAACTCGCACAAAGCGCATTGACACCACACCTTGTTGCCGTTGATAGGGAGCTGGAAAACCTTGATATTATTTTCCTGAAAGAAAGCCACATTTTCTGGCTGATGCCCTTGGTGACACAGATACCTACAACCACCTTGAATCGCTTTAGTGACATATCCTTTTTGACAAGAGGGATGCGTCTACACGCACAGCACAGAATTAAGGCCAAGCTGCTGTAAAAAAGCGTGGTTCTTTGTATTCGGAAAGCCTGAACGGTATACGCCAGAGGCCACCATGGAAAAGTTAAGCGGTGGGATCAGCGTCTTCTCGTACGTCGACATTGACAAATTAGCACTGCGTATCGATGAACAATTTTATCTTGACAAAATATATATATATGTGATTCGGGATTACCTTTCATAGAAAATGGGCTAAATGTACAAAAGCAGGTATACATTTTTGGGAGTATCAGCGAATCTGGGAACTGGAGCGCGGTATTTCTATCCACCCAGCTGGATCTGCTTAATCGTGCGAGAAATGTCGTTAATGTGGTAGACAGTGAACGACTGAGGCATCAACACCTTCCTCTGCATCATTGCCGTCAACTACAACGTCACCTTCCTTTCCGTTGTCATCCCCATCCCACTTCCAAAAGAATATTAAGCTTTCTCAAAAGGCTTATATAAAGATAAGGCATGAAGTACTAAATGATGCCAATGTAGTCGTACTCGCAGCCAATGGCCATGAAGATATCGATGGTATACGAGTACATGTTTCTTGCTGTAATATTGTTGCGCACACGACTGACTGGCTGTTATCTACGTCGTAGATCCGATGACAGACAAAGACCTCGTCTAGACTGACGACTATTACGTACCCTCTGGGATCTCTGTTTTAGCTTGCAGATTATAATGCATCCTGTGGTCCACGCGCATTTTGACGCTCGACGGACCCACGTGCGGGCGCCCGATATGTTCGCTAAGCACCTCAATAGTAAGTTTGGCACAAATTATGTCCGCCTTCAGGCGACTCGACTGCTACTTTAGGAGTAATGATATTTTTATTGATTGTCTTAGATGTCCAGAGTAGACATAGGATGAGAACCAAATGCTCAACTATACGAATTTGCGAATTTGGTGTGCCTTAAACTTTAAACGCATAATCAATACTTTGATTATTATTCTCTGACGCAACCGTCTGTGCACGAATAATCAAACGGACTTTAAAGCCGCGATGACGTAGTCGAACCCAAAGCATATACTGCGTTGTTCCTTAGCCCCGAAAAACTCTTCTAATCGTACATTCAAGCGATCAAGAGCTTGTTCCATACAAACTGCAAGTTCGGCGTCCTTAAACATTGGCACGTGACGTTTACCAACTTGCAGTTGACGAGTAATCGATGATCGTCCATACACATTAGCAAGACGCAAGCTGTTTGTTACTTTCAGCCTCGATTTTTCTAATTGGCGATGAGACCAGTCAATTGGATATTCGCGGTAGCAGCGATGGTCCGCAAGTAGAAGACACGCATCCCGAATGCGCGCAACCTCTTGGATCAATTTACTCGCCTCAATATCTGCGTCATTTGATCCCATTGAAACTTGAGACTCGCTCAACGGCTGCAGCCCTACCAAGTAGATCCGTCCCCCAGGAATCAGCATCTGTTCGAGTCTAGTGCAGATTTGGTCTTGGTAGTACGGTGCAAATCCCTCAATAGCTCCAATGAGGTAGTCTGCAGTCAAAAAAATGTATACACGCAACATGTCTCAGTCACTTGACGCTGGGTCAACAAAGCAGATCACTCACCAGCAATAATCACATCAAATTTTTTCTCCTTAGCAAGAAATTCGGGATTTTGCCAGTTACCAGTCTTAAGATTCACCAGTGCGGCATGTGGCGTGTCGCTTGGAGCAAATTCGACCGAAAGCTCATCGGCCAGACGCTGTTCCCCCGTCACAGCAACTACCTCCTTGATCAGACAAGCCACATCACCTCGAAGTAACCACGATAAAGAGTGGCGACCGGTGCCGGCATCAAGAACGCGACCCCAGGAAGAGTCGAAATATTGGAGGCGCTCGTGTTCGCGGTCCTCGATCCAGCGAAAAAGCTGGTCCGGCATTTATATTTTTTTGTATATTTGTGTGTACACTTTAGAAAGAGTTTTCAATCGTATGCTTTCCAAAGCAGAGCTTCAATTCTCCAGCCTTGATAAGAGTTTATTTGCTATCTCGAGTCAATGTAGAGCTTTTGCAACAAGTTGCAAATCAGATCAGCAAAATTTGACTCGCTTCGTTTCATCTATGAGACGCTTTCTATTGAGAGCCGCACAAAAGTGCTCGAGAAAAAACATGCGTCTTTCGCCGATTGACGCTCCATTTTTTTCAGCTACCGCGATCAAAGTACAACCCCTTCGACACGCGTCTCTTGGTACCTCTTGCGCATGAGCGTGGCTCATTTTTGTGGTTGGTGCGTTTCTTTCTCATTTACTTGAGCTATTTAATCACCCTCGATGCGCAGCATCTAAGGTATCACCACAGAACTTAATATTATTTGTGGGGCATTATTTGGTGGAAGATTCAACAATCTCATGGACTCTCCTTGTCCTAAATATACCACTAAAGCGATACACTGGCTAGTCTTCGACGCTTCATTCTGATGTTATCACGATGCAGGCAGCTAAGTGCCTAATCGCTTGTGTTTCCAGCGCAATTTTCAGTAACGTGTCGAATTGGTTGCGTCAGATTCAGCATCCAAATGCACTCGAACAGAACTGCTTTTAGTGGAAGTACCGCATAAGGCGTACAAACAATCAAGTTCTATTTAAGCTGGATGTGCTATGAGGGCTTCTCAGACAAGCGAAGTCACGAACGTATGCTTTAGCTCAAGACAAAGATAATTAATGACTGATGCTCCCACTCCAAACCCAGATAGTGAAATGCATAAAAGTGTCGTATGAGATAAGAGCTGGTATTGCGCAACTGACACTTCGAAGTCATGATGATCGCACCATAAACTTTTAAATATAATTTATTATTACAGTTGCTTACCATCGTATTCGATAGCCGGTACCTGTGCATTTCATGTTTTGTATGGCAAGTAAATGTCGAGATTATTATTCTAGGGTTTTGAAGTATTTCTGAATTCAACGCGAAAATAGGCAAATTATGTGTCGAGCAGTCACAAAATGCAAATATGATGAATATGATACCCTCGAATAAATTGCTTGTCGTACAGTTGCAAAATGCAGGTCAACTGACCCTCAAATATCTAATTGCTTATTAGCGGCGTTTTATTTTTCAGTACTGGATGATAATTGTGAGGGTAGCAAATTAGTGTTTTGGCCCTTTGCCTCTAGGACCAGATCGAAAAGTTAGAAGAGTTATTCAGCCCCGATCGGTCATCCTAATATTTAATAGTTTCTCGCTCTCTGATTGGCTGATTCAGTCATTTCTCAAACATGGCACCCATGTCGACGTCGTCGACACTAGTAGCGACAACTTCGCCAGCCGTGGTGCCCAACGAGGAAGACGCTGAGCTACCTATCGACCTCTCACAGCTTCCTTCTATCCCTGTGACCAAATCATTGCTTCTACTTAACAATTTCGTGGCCAACACCACGCGCTTTGTCAACCACTTTGCGCACGAATGTGAAGAGCGGATCACACGCGTGTCGAACAATGTCACAAAAGTTGAGATTTTATTGGCTATATTGGAGGCCAAATTGAACAGCATTCCAGATTTAAGCGTTTCAGATGCCGCAATGAATGGCAATGATGGACATACAACTTTAGATGCAAACCAAACGAACCTAGGCATTTCAGATCAAGATCTGCCGTCTATGGAGATTAATGGAATCCCACAACCTCCCCATCCACCTCTACCAGATGATCAAGGAATTTCCAATGAATTAGTGCCGTTTCTACCTTCACCACCGTTAATGGACGGACTAGAAAACGCCTTGATAGTGCCCCCTCCTCCACCACCGTTCGACTCGATGCCACCTCCACCTCCATCTTCCCTAGAAGACTTTTGCAATGATGAAGATCAAGATGAAAGCGATGGTCCTTTATTGCTTAAATTGAAGGACGACCCAGTGTATGCAAAATACTTTGCCATGCGTAGATTGGGTATTCCAGACCAAGTGATCGAGCACAAACTCATGATGGACGGAATGGACACAAATATTCTCAGTATGGACCCGGAGGGACCTTCGCCAAGTGGAGGTGTGGCGCCAGTGATGCACTCGGAGCCCCTGGGACCAATTTTGCCCATTATGGCGCCGCCTTCACCAAAATCAATCGGAGAAAGTGATTTTTCAGATGATGAAGAAGTGGAGTTACCTCCTCCCCCTTCATCACTATCAGATCCAAAAAATGAAGACTATTCGCCATCCGATAATATCGGGATGCCATTTCCACCACCACCCCCGCCAATTTCGCCAACGGTACGTTGTTCCGCTGCGTGCTCCATTTATAATCTAGTTGCTTACCTATGTCGCTTCATTTTTGGAGTCATCAATTGGAGGATCGTCGGTATTGTTTGGTGATAGGCCACCTCCACCTTCGGCTTCGACAGCGCCACCAATTAGCGAAATTGAGAGCTCTAGTGATGACGACATTGAAGAGTTTGACGCTGATGATCTACTGACAACTTCAGGCGTGATGAAACTCAAGGACGATCCTGCTTTTGAAAAGTACATAACGCGTCATCTATGAGACCCTATGCATACTAACGGATTTTGTTTGTATCATTTGATACAGATATTTTAAAATGCGCAAATTGGGCATGCCTGACAGCGTCATTCAACACAAACTTGCTATGGATGGCGTGACGCTCGACATCTTGAAGTAAGTAATCTCAACGACTACAACTATGAGTGTGTCTTTTAAGAGATTAACATTCTTTATTTTTGTGTCGCAGCATGGACCCGGAAGGTCCCTCTCCAAATGCTACTGGTGGAGCTTCAGTAGCTGTAGCAGCTTCAACTGACCTACCCCCACTACCGCCCGGAATGCCGTCACCACCTATACGGCAAGCTGGGGGACTACCGCCACCACCTATAAGAAAATATGACGATTCGGACTCTGATTTCGATTCGGATTGATTATAAAGAATATAGGTACGATGTGGTGAATTTGTTAATCACTCGTAAATGTCAATAATAAATGTGCTCTATTTTTTGAGCGCTTTGATATTGCTAACTTAATATAATGCAACCATATAATTGATCAGCTGAATTTTGTGTGGGCTTATATGTCTGTGTGGCGATGGATGTTTTAGACTCATTTTTACTAGAAGTGTCGTGCTGGGTCATATATTCGCCCTGATAAGTTCAATATACAATTTATTGATTAGCCATAAAAAACGCAAGGTAATAAAAAAAATGCTCTTTGGTCATTCTTTCGAATGTCGAGTCGTAGGTATCAGTCAGGATCATATAGCATATTTCCCGACTTTTATTCAAGCTTCGGAAACTTTGACGGTAGATTAGCCTACAATGTCTCGCACCTGTCAAAGCGAAACGTGCTTGCAAAAGCGCCAAGCCGTTGCTTTCGAAAAGTTCAGGACAAGAACTTACAGTTGATTTACTTTTGGGTGTGCATGCAACGCGAGAGTGCTCCGCTCGTTCTGGAAGCTGTGTCAAACAAGTTCGGCACGGACAGATAGGTCGTCCCACTCAGTGATGTCGTTCTATCGCTAAGCGACGAACGGTCAGCTAATTCATGCCAACTAGCTTTCGTCAACAGCACGTTACCCACCACGCCAAAATTGCAATACTTTGGAAATACTCGTGCATTAATACTATTCACAGGAATCCGTGGCTGCAGTGTTTTAAATCAACGAAACTAAGGTGCTTAAGCGTTATATTAGACGTTCCACAGTCGTTGGACATAAATAATTAGAATTATCCAGAATCTGTTTGAGTACAGATGGAGTGTACGAGTGGTATAGACTTATAAAGCTAGCAGTTAATTGCTAGGAGCCACTAGTAACAAGACAGAAATGTAATAGCTATCAATTCATTACTACTTTTTATCGTGCGTCAAGCTACATTTTTTATCCTTCGCTGGCGTTGTCCTGCTTGCCGCCCAAGCCTCGGTCGACCATCAGACTCCTAATAAGCTTCCTCTGACCGTGCTACATAGTAGCTTTTCCTTGTCACGTTCGAAGCTTAAGTTAAAGGTGCTTGTGGTCGTGTAGTCGTCATGTGATTATTAGCATGAACCACATGCGGGAAGACAATATAACAAAAAGAACGTAACGTTCTTTTTGTTACGCTAGTGCGGTACAATTATCTGAAGCTCATTTAGCTGGTCTGTGGCTCAGTGCGTGTGTCATTTGGTGAACTTACATCCTGCTGCTGAGAAGACAAAAATTTACATCTGAATAGCTACCCAATTGGCTTTGCTTGGTTTACATTTCTTGTACTGAGCTATATCGCTCGGCTTTATTGTATGAGCAAATGAAGGACTAAAGAAGCTGAAGATCCGTTTACGACTATCACGATTATTTTAACGAGGAGTTTGACAATCTTGAGAGAATCTTGGGTTTTGGGTCTGTATAAATGGACGAAGTGGTCAAATGAATCGTAAATAAGGAATTGTGATTGTTGAACACGGGGCTTCGGGACTTTCATTGATGTTGTAGACATGTTCTAGGCGTCTGAGCCCTTTCAATCTAGGGATTTTTCCTGGAACAAGTGGACGAGTTCCGCTTGTTTCGACTTAAAAAAAACTTAATCAATTCTGGTTTGTTCTTGAGGTTTTATACAGGATCAGTAGATTTTACAAAGAGCGCCGAGAGTTCAGCAAGTATGGCCAGCATGGAAACCGTACGGCTGAACGTACGTCTCCAGACCCAAGATTTCGTCCACAGAGCAGAGTTAGCGCTCTCGACGACAAGAAAGCTTTTTCTACCAATGTCGCACTCGAAACCCCGAGCGCTGACTCTGCAAGATGCAGCGAGTACCGATGACCAACAGAAAAAACCATTTAGGCTCATTTTTATTCTTTTGCGACGACAAGGCAAGACACACTGTACATGCAACAACCACTGCTTTAGGTTACTTAGCAACAACAGCAACGTCAAACCCACTTTAAAGCTAAAATACAAGCCCAAATGCAACTGGTTAACGACCGCTTCGTGTTTATTGTCGCATCATAAAGGGAGAGCAGAAATAATAAAGATCCTCTTTGTTGTAAGGGAAGGTTTTGCAAAGACATTGAACTATTTATCCTCGCAACGTAACAGGACGAGGCCAACAAGCGCCACTTGATGGCAGCAGAATCGTCAGACTTTATGACGTTTATTTCGATTGATTTAAGCAAGTACGTGCCAAATTAACACCGCGTCTTTACAGCCGGCTACGCGCGCATGAGCGTGCATAAGAGATGAGCACTGTATGGAACTTA
This sequence comes from Plasmopara muralis, assembly GCA_003676415.1. Lineage (NCBI taxonomy): Eukaryota > Oomycota > Peronosporomycetes > Peronosporales > Peronosporaceae > Plasmopara > Plasmopara muralis. Next base: position 165,393 of record RCHQ01000090.1, on the reverse strand, counting down.
TTTGCGCACACGCCTGAGGCCTAACCATTTGAGTATGATTTTTGAGAGTGAATGATTCACGTGGGGCAGAAACCTCCACGGGAATCGATCCATAAGAACTTCTCCGATCTCCAGGACTTAAAGTCCTATGCTGGGTTGATTAATAGTGAGCTATTAAATCCTTTCTATTTCCAAATTCGATTGCGAAAGAGATCGGGAAGAAGACCAACAAAGGAGGTCCTAGTGATCCTAACAATGAAATTTTTTTTTATCTCGAATTTACCCTTTTTCGAATAAACCATCTCGTCATCGGTCAAGGCATTCAAGGCACTGCCAAATAGATATGGGCTATCTTCCAAACAAGTTGCATCTCCAGGGCCGTTGCTTTGGTCCAATCTCTCGAAAGACTTTCGTTTCGTCGGTTTCCTTTTACGATAGCTTTCTTCGGTTTTACCAGTGCATTTATAAGCCGAGTATCCCACTGCTGCTTAGCAGTACGTGCGTTAGGACCCTGAGGCGGTTTATTAATTCTTTCGAGGGTTACACCGTTCTTCCCTTTTCTAGGTGGGCTTGTATAGTCCAAATTGAAGCTGACATTGTTGATTGCCCTCTACTCAGCCAATGCAACCTTTTTTGTGGTGTTGTCTCCTCGCAGGTCGCGCTGATTATTCGTTTACCTTTTGACCCATTGGAAGAAGTTGTGGGTACTTTTTACGCCCACCACAGTTGATCTGCTTAGCTATACCTACTAAATGACTAACTAGTTGAATGGCTTCCGTTCCTAGCTTTGCTTTGCTGCAACCATCGGCGCACCGGTTGCCAGGACAATCTCATGATTCCCAACCGTCAAAAAGGTCATTTACGCCTACCCCTCGGTGCCGGATGACAACGCATTCGAAGAAAGCATCGCTCGTTTTAACGACCCCGACACTCCGGAGGAAGAGCACTGTCAGAAAGCCTTAGCGCCACTTCCATCACCAGCCGATGCGAAACACTGCACGCACATGTGGATTCCAGCTGCGTGACTAACTGCTGAGCGGAACATAAACGAGTTTTGCGTATCCCTGAAGGCGAATTATCATCCAGAAGTATCGCGCAAGTTACTTCATCGCGTTCGTGACTTTGCGCGCATTCCAGATCGGGTTGTCTGCACGCTTTTCGTTGTCCGGGTGGTGTAATCCTCACAGTGTGTAACACCTTAATTACCGTCCGGAAGGTTTCGCTTGTCGACAAGCTTTACTTTGTTGGTCTTCAGCGCCTTCCGTTTGGCGTCCCGGATCGTGACATTTACAGCTTTTTTGTGGGACGTAACGCCAGACCCGTTCTTTCCACGGCTAACGCACGATCACGGCATGGTTAAGTCGCGAGAGCGCACGGAGTACTTTTACGCTATGTCTAGCCCATTAGGGTCGTTTGAAGCCAATGTTGATCTTCTTCGCGCAACTTTCTTCGATCCGGACAACAAAGCATGCTTCGTTCAGCACCGCTTTTATTAGCATAACCGTGTGCACCCTCCGTCGCTTCGTCCGGCTGCACTCAAGCCATCCGATTTTTCAGACGCCATATGCAGAGCGGAGACAAGACGGGTGCACCAATTTCTTTGACGGATACAGCTATTTGAACGAGATTAGTATTCAATGCTGGATATGCGCCTATTCCTACCCGACCGGATAGTTCGCCACTGAACAAGGCACGTCATTAAATTGGTCTTTCTCGATCACGCTTAGCAAGGTCAACGTTACTTCCTGGAGCCGAACTTGCTGATGCGCCTGAATGGAAGGTGAATCAGCACTCACAGTACGGGTTTTAGAATCGAGCCGGGGAAAAGTTCATTGAGCCAGGCACACCTGTCCCATGTGACCTAGCTCTGGGCACTAAGGATCCATCGGTCATAACACATTCGTCGTCAATTCATCCAGACTTCTATGAAGTCCTGATTGCGGATGGATACGATACTTCTCTGCCGCCGATGTTAAGGTGAATCTGACGACGAGGACTAAAAATATGGCTTTACAAGTGATACGCCGTTGGTTCCATTGTCGGCAATCCGCGCGTTAAAGCACACACGATGGCTCTCACTGAAGATGAAAGAAGTTACCGCTGCAAATCTTGACAGCGCAATTGCCGAATTGTCACCAAGGTTGTACTATCCTTTACGTCGCATGAAGATGTGCCGACCATTATTTAAGCACAGCCTGCGTACTTCTACCAGTTGTTCAAGATGCCGCTGCAATGTCAGCAACAGCTTGTGACGGATCGCGCAATCTAACGTAAGGTATGCGCGTAGCCGCTACAGGATGGAGAACCGATTGATATTCGGTCTAAACCCGGTTATTTTCTTCTGTGTATACCCTAGAGAGAAAACAAACCGGTTCTTCATCCCGTAGCAGCTCCGTTCATACCTTACGACCGATTGCGCGATACGAGCTCGATTTGGAGAATAATTACCCAACTCCGATGTGATGCTGATTGCAATTATATCGGAAGAAAATGCTTGTTACGCAGCTTCTCACTGCGCCTTGTGCATTTTTTTTTGATGATTTTCTCGCCTGGAATTTATATCGATTTGCTATAAATACAAGCACTGCTACCCCAGCAACTGACCTCTAAATGGATTCAACATACACCGTTCCTTTTATAGAGCGACCTCATATTGATGTGCACAGCACACTCAGATGATGTCGAAAGAGCAATTTTTTTTGCGCGCAATCATGATTCCACGCCGCCTCACATTTTTACGGTGCTGAAATCTAAGCGATCTTCTACGGTAAAGTCCGCGCTTTCATCTTTGGTGCGCCCTCAACTTTAAGGAGGCATGGGCCTTCATAATGAATGTAAGGAACAAACCTTCACTCAATAAGTATGAGCAACTTCTCTTGACGCATCAGTGGGTTGCGATTTAAGGGACGAGTACAACAAAGAAGATTACCTACAATTCAATCAACACTCCATTCACGTAGCAGACTCCAGAGCACGTTGCTTATGGTCGAATTCTACGTCTTCAGTATTTGACTGAAAGCATGGGGTTGGCCTCGCTATGTCTTCATCATCTCCTTTTCGTGAGGTTATCGATAATACGGCCAGTGTCTGCAAGGAAGAATTGCGAAATTGTTTCTCACTACTGCAAGCTTTGCATGGCGTTTAATTGGTATGTGTATATGTAATTTACACACCCGTTGAACCCATGTATCGCGGAGACTTTTTCCGAGCACTACCACCCACTCCGCAGCAAATGGCATTGCATTCGAAATAGGTAAATATTTCAAACACATTGTCGCCGGGGATCTCAACCGAACATTGGATGACTTCCTTGACCAGACGGCAATTGTTTCTCTCTCTCTTAAGACGAGGTCAAGATGAGCTTGAGAATTTGCTTTGGGCGCTTGATTTAGTCAATGCATAGCACTTCCTACACAGAAACCAAGAACTACACGAGTCCTTCGAGTAAAAATCGATTATTTTATTGTTTGTTACGGCCGACCTGCTTCAAGACAATTTGGTATCAGTTTACCATGTGCGGGATGGCAAGCGGCATAATTAGGATCATATAACGTTTGAACTTCGTCTGTTGCTCTCATGTCTACATTGACGGGGCCGCCAACCGTGGCGGTGTCCAACTTGGTTGCTTCGGAGCGCAAAATCTCAGGACCATTTGTTCATTTCAGTTGAAGCATTAAGTAACCGCATCAAGACCTTTGCTGGTGCAAACTCCGGCTGTCTTCTTGATGAGCATAAACGTGCGGATTGTATCTATCTTCGGCGCCGGTGAAAAAAACTCCGGAAAGCCGATGAGCGGATCCTGTTCACAAAAATTGTTGCAGTCACCGCGCCGACTGGCTTGGTGAACATGTTACCTACAGAAAAGAGCGAGTTAATTGAATCTTCAGTCCCGTTAAGAGGACTTCAAGCTATAGATGAATATAATTTACTTGCCGCAGACTTACACTCGAGCGAGCGTGCAACAATTTACTTCTTTCGTGTACTAAAGCCAGATTGTCTTCGGTCTCCAACTTCTGAGCTGACGAATGACGATGGAGCAGTTTCCGATGCTCATGTAGACAGAGATTGCGTCGGGTCACCGGAAATTATGCGGCAAACCGTTTCAGTCCATGTCTACCGACTTGATCGGAAAACGGTCTTCAACATATCAACCGCTTCAGTTTGCTTCGACGTTACAAGCTACCTGTTAAGCCAGCAAGAAGTGATGCTCGATGCTCCTATCGCGGCAAACGACTTGGGCTGGGCAATAATTGCATCCAAGAATGGTGAAGCCTCCGGTCCAAATGGAATACCGATCGAAGGCTACAAATTGAATGCGACTTTATGGGCGCGATTCTACGAAGCATTTCACGGCACCAAATTACAAAAAGGAAAAAGACAAAGTGCCAAAGAAGGGCTCACCTTTCTCTGCTATATAAGTCCGATGATCACACTATACCCGGTTATTATCGACGTTTGACCCTTCTCAATCCCGACGCCAAGCTGGGACCAGAGATCATACAGTGGCGTGTGGAAAGGTATTACCTACGATAAATCAAGACGTCCAAGAGGTTTTGTTCCAGGGCGGTCAATTCGTCCCTCGTCGCTTCGCTTTCAAGATTTGCAGAAGATCCGCAAAACACAGTAACAGACGCATGTGCGGTATTGCTGGACTTTGCAAAGACCTTTGACAATGTTCTGTGGCCGGCTTTGGACATGGTTCTTCATCAATTCGGATTAAGTGTGACTTTTCGGGCGTGGATCAACACGTTCTACAAAGAAACACCTTTAAGTCTTCTGCTGAATGCCTACACCGAGAATCCTTTCTGGGTGCAGTGGTTAGACAAGGATGTCCACTTCGGCCAAATCTCTTTGTGTTTTTTATCGAGCCGATGATGAACTTCTTACGGGCCTACAAAAGGTATGGAATCCCCAGTAAATGAGATAATGCTACCGCACTTAATACTGGCTTGTGCTGTCAACTGTACCGGGCTACTATCTAACTTTAAGATATGCTGATAAGTTTTTGAATCAAAGCAGGAATATGCGTGTTTTGCTGGCTCGCGACTTAATGTGAATAAAACAAGCACTATGTCATTTTCTCATCATGTGTCTAGACTAAATCTAAAGGAAAATTTTCACGCTTTAAGAAAGCGTTCGACTGCTTGGCATTATACATGGAGCTACTGCTACGCCAAAAAGCCGGTTTTTCGATGTGCTAAAGAAGATACAAGCTCGGTGCGTCCTTTGAAAATACCAGGCAAGGAAGCTGCAAGGCAAGGTAGTCATACCACAAATTACAGTCTTACCAGTGCTTTGATGCACGACAAATGTCACCTCCACACCCCTGGCTTTGCTCATTCAAGTCGACATTATAATACGAGATGTTGTCAACGCTAATGACACTAGTTCGTCGACTGCCAATCTTGGCAAATTTGAAAGAGTGAATATAATAAGGATTAGTTATGGTGGTATTGGGCCGTCTTCACCGAACGTTTTTATCGACGCTATGCACATAAAGTGTCTACTGATGGTATTGCCTGCTATCTTCAGCAAGGCCTTACAACCATTAGGCGAAGGTTCCGACATACTCTACGCTACCAGAACAGGAGGTCGGTGGAGTCATCCTCCAAATTACCGAAGATGTACTATTAAGTTATGAACCGACTTACATAAGTCACCTGGAATAACCAATTTAAATTTGTTTACGCAAACTATGCCATTTTGAGATAATGTTCACTTTGCTTTCGGGAAGCTTAAGGCACCCTGAGTCTTAGTTCATTAACAGTGGACACGCTCATGGATGCGGGCTCAAACCGTCTTCAATACTTTGAGAAATTAAATGGAACCTACGCTTCGGCTGGTTTTTTACAAATGTAATTGATGAGGATGACTTTGCTCGGCCAAGCTCATTGACTCGACTAGTCAATGACACTATTTGCCGCCTAAGTTTAATTACTTCAAGCGACGATCCATATTACAAACCCTTTAGACCCGTTAAGATACAAGCGGCTTGTCATACATGGAGTATTGATGGAGTGTTTGTCAGTGATACGACCATTCGATATTTCGTTAAACTAGTGTTGGTGACTCCACTACTACTCTGGACTTACCTCTGCGGCAGATTCGACTACCTACCCTCAAGCTACCTTTGCGTACTTGGACCGCGGAGAAGGCACGGGATTGTCACGTTCTTCCCGTCTTCTCAGATGTCAAGTTTCGTCGACAACACAATGCACTTGGGGTTAGATACAAGTTGAAGTGGAAAACATAAGTCGACCTACCGCTTACCTGCAAACACGGGTGCACGGTCATCGGAGACGCTAAAACTTATTTTGAGAGTGTCCTTTGGTTCGCTATTGAGTGAAAATGATTTTCTTAAGCGTTTCGGAGACCTCATTGATGGAAATTTCATTGGACTTTGGTACCTTTTCGGAAAGTTGTCATCTTAGTTCTACTACAACTAAGCTGTGCGGAGTTTTTGCTACAAAAGTGGCTCTTTACTTTGTTCGATACTGCGTATTACGAGCACTTTGGCTTCATCGCAACAGAGATCTATACAATGAAGAGGTTTTAACTTCGGCGGCCGGCTGACAGCAACCATACTCGAATCCATTAAGTTGCACTTTTGCAAGCTCGCAGACATTACATCACAACAATCAAAGAGCAAGTAAGCGACTATAGCTGCTACTATATCAAATACACTTCGACTGAACGTAAAAACAACGTAAAAAGGGAAGAATGTTGTACATTGATAAATGATGGGCGTTTATTACGACATGTTTCACGACTTTGGCTCCTCCTCCAACTACTACTACGACTATGACTATGACTATGACTACGACTACGATTATGACTACGACGTCTACGACTCAATAAGTTAAGTATTACTATAAATTACGACAACAAAATGTCTGTAATTATTGAGCTGCGAATTTAATGCGACTTATTGCTCTCTTTAGCGAGTGCGATTTATCCCAATCAGTCCATGAACCACGGTGTAAACCAATTCTCGACATTAATGCACTTAACTGCGCGCACACCGACATCAAGATCTCGATAGGTACCTTATTCACTCATAAAGCATTTTTTAGTGCCCAGTAATGAGTTCCCTTACAGAAATCAACTCGCGAATTGAAGCCTTGAGCAAGATGGGCTTTCGACTTGTCCTTCGCAGAGAATACTTTACTGAGTTTATAAATTGGACCTTCTCGATCTTCAGGCCTCACATCTGCGGAATTTCATCAAGTCAACACAATATACCTTGCCAGCGTATGGAAACTCGGCGCAATCGGCTGGTGACATTGACCCACCATTAAGGCAACTTGCTACTTATCACCGACACGCTACTCTCGTGCCTTGGTATAGGAGTACGCCTGTCTATACCTTTGCCTTTATTTTTAGTATATATTATGCAAGAAATAATGAATACATTTCTCCTAGGATTTTAAAGCGGCTTGACAAGAGAAAGGACGAGAACGGACACTTGACTAAATCAGTAACATGCATTATTTTTGGCGTTGCCGACCACGCATCTCTACAATATAGCGCTTCTAAACGTAATGAATCGAATCGCTGCATTTGAGGCGCACTATATGCTACTTTTTGTAGCATAAATTTAAGACTTATTGACGTTGGTCAGTAAAGTCCGTCTCAGTTTGTATCGACAATGGATTCAGTCTAAACGTTGCATCCGAAGTCTGTGTGGAGCGGCTTAAGCACAATGTGACCAAGAGTGAGATGATATTAGTCGACCTTACTCACGATCAGGTTGTCAACCGTTCCCGGCGTTTTGTGCAAATAAATTATTCATGTACCTGATCTCTCTAAAGCATCAGGAACGTTTCAATCTATACGTATTTCAGAGAGAAGATTTCTATCATCGGCATGTGTGGCTATGTGAGAAAAATCTAGATGTCGATTGGAGTGTACAAAGCATGACACCTTGCGTCAGATTGAAACATCACGAGGCAGTTTGGCTAAGCCTGCCGATGCAGCGTTCGGCCAGATGGGCCGTTGGACAATACAGGGCCCGCATAGCTCAAAGCCACGAATACATTACTTACTATCGGCAGCAAGGTCATGATGGCCGTCAAAAATTGACAGCTACTGTCTTCGCAGTAGTAACTGGGATACTTTCGTCTCGACAAGTACATTAGTGCCGCCATTTTCATCGACTTGCAGGACTTCGGAACGACAAAGCGCTTTAAAAATCTCGGATTTTAATTATATCAAGGACGCACTCGGACACAGCTTCTCGATCAGGGCTAAGCGAGACACCTTCAGTAAGGAAGGAAATTGAGGGGCGACCACGAAATTTTGCTCAAGCCTGAACTTAGCGTATGCGTCAAATAACGCCGTCAGAGATCCGAATTGCTCGAGACAGTCCAAGACAGCACCAAATAATCGGTGTAACCAGGCATTATTCGACTAAGTGCCTCTTTCTTTTTTACAGAAACATTCTGTGTCAAGAGGCTTGAAGGCTCGCGCATCGAGCTAGTTCAAGCGACGATCTTTTTGCCGGCGATTCCATATCGCAAAAAGAAAACACCTTTTACACCATGTCCAAAATTCGTGAATAGACCTACTTTAGAGCTACTTTCGAGCTAAATTGCGCAAGTCAGAAATTTCATTAGCCTCTATATTAGCCCCAATTGGTCTAATTGTATATTTGGTCGCTCATATAAGACTTGGCGGACGCCCGAGTACGCTTTATTGACTTTTACATAAAGCCTTTTAAGATTTAAGGGATGAGATGAGAATCAACTCCGAGGACATATACGTTTTCACGCAAAGTAAAGATTTTGCAAAACGCTATACGGCTCTAGACCGTGTACTGAAATAATGTATAGAGCAGCAACATTACGTTAAGTTGTTCAATTGCTAGTTCTGCGTGGATGAGGTGTTATAAGTATCAAACAAAAAGGCATCCTTATGGACACCGATGAGGTTAAGATCATCACACAAAGGCTTGTGATAAGAAAAGAAGCAAATGAGGTGCTTCTTAGTCACTACAGGGTTTGTCTAAAGGTGTTCCAAGGATTATGTGCAATTTGCAGGGCCACTGCACAACAGTACTAAAGGGAAATTGTCTACGAGAAGCAGTCGAATTCTCGGATGCGCAACTACTTTTCCTCACTGGACTCAGACGTCGATTTACGCTTGCACCTGCTTTTAGTCTTTCAAATGTTTTAGAGCCATTTGGTATTCCATTAGGCGCTTCGAACTTCGTGTTCAGAAAGTCATGCTGCAAAAAGAGGATAGAGCTAGAGCATCTTGTTAGATTTGTCTGTCGAAAGCTGACGCATCCGAGTTCAACACCCTGTTCGTGAGCAAGAGCTACTTGCAATTGTACATGCAATAAAATTATGGAAGGTGTACTTTCTCGATCGACCATTTACGGTCGGAAAAGATCAAAAACGTATTAAAATGATCCTGACGCAGAAGACTAAATATTACAGAATGGCTGGATGGCGCAATCATCCAGCCACTCTGCGGCTGGTAGTTTTCATTCTGGCAGAGACTTACTTCAAGTTGGCTCATTGCGCTTTCTAATAAAATGAGTTTTTGTCAATTGTGCTTGCTAAATTTGAGCTTTTGGTGGAGATGATTATCGGTAAAATAACATCGTGGCTGATACATTGTCTTGAAGTCTAAAAGTCAAGCGTATAGCTGACCACGTTAGCTTAAAAGAGATTTGGAAGCTGGAATCGTAAGTTCATGGCGACTATCAGGACGGATAAGGTCAGAGTGGCACAAATCGCGAGAACAATCTATTCGAGGAAGAGAAGTCTACAGGGGATCATCGCGGGGCAAAGAAAGGGAGAATGTGCCAAAGTTTTGATTTCAGAATATTTTTGGTATTGTAAAACAGGCGAAGATGAGTCCTTACGACTGTATTTTCTCCCCGATCTCAACAATCGCGTTATCTGTCAGGATCATGTTGCTGTATCGTTAGTCCACCCAGGATTCTACAATCTATATATCCATGCATTAAAGCTCTACTGGCCGAAAATGATGAAGTAGACCAAGCGCCATGCCAACATTGGCGGAAAGTGGTAGCGCAGTAAGGTAACGAAAACTAAACCGTCATAATCACTCCAGGCTCTGAGTATTTTGAGGGTCAGATGGGTCGTCATTCTAATGAACTCAATCTTGTCTCCACTGAATCAAGAGAACTTTTTACTTGTCATGATGATTGTAGACAAAAAAACGGCTAAGTTTGATGCCACGAAAAAAACGTTGGATACTGCAGAAATTGCAAAAGTCTTCATGAAGGACTATTTAGATGACTATGTCATATTGTGTACACCCGAGACACCAAGCTTACATCCAAGTTATTTCAAGCAGCCGCATCTACTACGGGAACACGGCGCAAAATGTCTTTAATTTTTAGTCCGATAACGGATGGACAGACGGAGTATAAAATGAAGATTATCTCCAAGATGTCGTCAATACAGTACAAAAAAATTTGGAATATTTTCTGCATTTTAGAAGATAGTCTAAAATCGACATGTACTTTTTGCAACTGAATTGTCACAATTGGAATTTGTTCCTTATATCCAGATAATGCGGCATCAGATTCAAAACTTTACAAGCTAATAGGCAGCGCAAGACTATTTTAGACAGAATATTTAAGGTTCGACAAAACCAAAATAGCGTAGCACAAGAGCGCATAAAGCATCATTACGCCAGAAGTAGACTTGTTCAAGACTTCGAAGCCGGCGACATGGTGCTTTTAGTCGACAAGCAATACGGTTGCATGTCACAAAGGCTTTGCTTAGTCACTAATATTTGCGCCAAGATATATTGGTTTATTTTCCACTGTGCAAAAAGGTTTGCAACATTTGTGTGAGTTTGAATAATCGAAGCAACTTAAGCTGCATCCAGTGCTCTAAAGTTCATTGTTAAAGGCGTATCGAGAGGGTTATTGATAACCCTAAGTACAATGAGACCTGGAATACAAAGTCTGATGGCTAGATGAAACCAAGAAGGAAGCCACGTGAGGGTCGTGAGAATCCAAAGCAAATTTTCGAATTCATATCTATCCGTTTGGAATTCAAGAAGATGGGCCCTATCTTATAACTAGGCATCTTCTCTAAGGAAGGTTACTGTCGTCACCGGCAGGTTGGTCGGTAAAGGCAACCACGCCATAAATGTACACTACCATAACTATCCACAGAAATCTGTGAATGCAGAACTTCTGACCAAGAAATCAAGTAAATGTGCGTCCACACGTCCCATGATTATTGGAAGGCAAATCTTTAGATGTCTACACGTCCCATAATAGTTTCTTTAGTATCTGTAAGGAAATGAATGGAGAATGATGGACTGAGAGCTAACAGGCCGTAGCAAGACAGAAATCCATGAAAGCTTTTAATTCCATATCATACACAATTTGTTACAATCAACAAATACTGCTGCTTCGCTGACTTTATCTGCTTACCGCTCAAACTTCAGTCGACAAATGACCCCCCTTTAAACTTTGTTCGGTTACACTACTTCAAAAGGCGGTTGGTAAGGCACTACCAAAGGAGGATGAATCACGTAAGTGGTACTGCATTGAAAGCGAGTAGGGATTCTTTTTAATCAAATCCTTAACATGTTAGAAATGGCTTCCTTGTAATTGATATTTTTCTATATTTTTGACCGCTGCTTCCAGAGATAATTGCCGAGAGATAACGTTGCGCTAGTTCTCATTTCTATTTTTTCGTGCGTCTGCTTTTGCAATCGATTGGCTAAGGTAAATCGCTTTCTTGCACATTATATAAGTGAATACTTCTATATGAGGGATTTTTACTGTTTTTTTTGCTACAAATTTGTCCGTTTCTGGAAATAAAATTAGCTGTGGCATGACCACCTGTCATATTGCTAAGGCACTGCTTGCTGATGCAGTAGGCAGCATCTCAAGTCGCCCATCCTGCTACTTGACTATAGTAATGTCAAAAGTAAAAATTCAGACAGCGCTCTCAGACAGAGAAATGTCTAATGACTAAAGCTCTCTTGGTCTCTAACCATGCCAACCGCGCTCGATACGGAATTTAAAGAAGACATTTATAGTAGAGCACTCAACATTACATTCATTTCGTCGCGGCGTCACTCAACATGCTAATGGAGTTAGTATGAGAATACGACAGCAATTAAGCCCTGGTTGCTTAGAGACCACGCAGCCTTCGATGGTAGGTATTGAGAAAAAGTATACATTTGAGAAGTTTAAACTTAAGTACGCACACATACATCTATCTGTCTCGGCAGCTTTGTTCTAAGCCTTTTCAGACCTGGACGCAGCTCAACACAATGCTGAAGGACGCGTATTTGACACTCTCATGGCGTATCTCGTGCGGTACAGCCCGTTGATATTACAGGTGGACCATCTGCTACGCGGCTCAAGATAACGCTATTTCTTACTTCCTTTTCACTAGTAGCTTAATCATCACACTTAAAAGGTTGGAATAAACCTAGTGGTGCGCCCCCCTTAGAGTAGACTGCAATGCAACATAATGGGTATTTCTAAGCTCCTTTTACTTCTTTTGAAGCTGCATTGACAAGTATATAAAGTAAGCCAAAGCTTCGACAAGGGAATATTTATTATGAAGGCTATACTCTGTCAGAACCACCAACAGCAGAAGCATGTGAGACGAAAACCACCACCAATACATATCGGATTGTTTGGTACACTCAACAGCCGAGGGAAGGGAGCTAGATGCCAGCGAAAGATCAAGCGAGAATGACTGCCAATGATATAGTCACATTCAATAAGCTGCTAATCCATAGTTTATTACTTATCGAGAGATCTTTTGCATACAACGATTTTTTATCAAATTGTGTTGTTTGCGCGAAGTCCATTCCGCCGTAATTGCACCAAAAACTTAATTATTGCCACGGCTTATGACATACAGAGTTGCATGATTACATCTGTAATCGTGAGCGATATTGTCACTCAGTTCTGGCATTGCACCGTTCCCTGCGCAATGTCGTTTAAATTTCTCAATTGTGACCGTCCAAGATTGCTGTCAGCTCAAAGAAAAAGTCTAGGATTCTTTATTTTCCTGTATCCAGAAAGCATAAAATGTCGGTTTATCAAAAATACATACGCCAATTGCGGCCTACAATCATTACAGTCGTTGTCTATGCTAAACATGTGCTCTGTTCCTCAAAGCATCTAGACAAATAGGGCTTTCACATCTTGCTCGTCTTGACTGCGAAAATCTCGCGGTCGACTTTAAATCAAAAGCAGATGTGATTTCTCTTAACGTAGAAGTATTTCTTAGTGTTCTTGATGTAGACACGTCCGCTCTGTTGCTTCGAAATAAAATCGCAAAAAGACAGCAATGGGTGCCGTGTTCTATGCGCTCACATCTTGATTGAAAGTATAAGTTTTCTTGTTTAGTGTGCACATACAGCATAATAAATTTATCGAGGCACTTACACAAATACTTCTTCCTAAAACGCTCTTTTGATTAGTTTGTCTGGTGTGTGTTCCTTTACGACCACTACTGATATTACGATCTGAAAAATATATCTTATTTATGGGCGAATATGTCTCGAGCAACTAGATTCAAATTCCTGCTTAAAGTTTTGAGTAGCCAAACGAGTTTTGCAGCTTACAACTGTCTCCAGCTCGTTCTGCCTATTTGCAAAAGCTCATCTGTCTTCAATTGATTGACCGTATTCCTTTCTTGACACAAGCGTCAAAATGGCGTTCTCTTCGTAAATCTTAAGCACCAGGTCCACCGCCTTCTTCCAGTTTGAAATGTCGTCGCTATGCATTGCTTGCATGAAGCGCTGTCTGCTTCGCCACCACTAACACCATAAACACGAACAACTCTATAAATACTTCGATAAGTGCCCTCTTTGTACGTCAATCTCCTCTTCCTTGCGTTTTTCGTCTAAAAAAGACCATATGTGACTTGAAGGTTGGCGCTCATGAGTACCTGGTCCGTTTTAGCTCCGCTTGATACACTATACGAGCTATACTACCAGCTTGCGGAAATGGATGATAAGATGCCATCTCCAAGCTCTAAGCTGCTGAACTGAGAGAAGAAGGAAGGTGAAGCAATTGGCAAACAGCCAATCACTGCTTTCTTAAATTCATTATTTACTATGTCAGGAGCACGACATTCAACACCTTGAATGTCTTTTCATGGAACATGCTATTGTAAGTCCTTAGTGCATTGGTATCATTCGCGTTAGCGTAAATGACTGGCTTGACGAGGGAGAAATATACACCGTCCATCATTAGAGCTCCAAGTTAGATGCGCGATACCTTTTTCTTTGTATATTTTGCTGAGAAACAAACAATGGAAACATTTAGGATTGTCCTTCATCCCCTAACTCTCATCGGTATGAGCAAAATCCGTAATGCAGATACACACAAATGCCCTGATACTGAAGCTCAGTTATCACGGGGTAGTGTCGAATTTGTCGTGACTGTCGAGCGATCGAATAGATACCTCGCTATGGTAGCTACTTCTGCTCCCAATGAGGTAGGCGCGCTAATGTGCTTTGCAACTCCTCCAAAATTTCCAACTTCTTCCTTTCGCAGTAACGTCTGTTGCATGCTGTATGGCGCCGTATGCTGATGTATGATGCTGTTTCTGACGCAATCAGCGGTAGCCTTCTAATCTACACACTTTATGCCGTTATCTAATCGAAAGTATTGCCTCCATTGGCTTTCGAAAAGCGCCTTGATCACACTTAAGCTTGTTGCCAACTATTTCTTTCTCTTGGGGAAGTATGTCATTTCAAACCACCAAACAATTTCCGTCTATCGGTCGCATCCCGTCCAATTATATGAGGTTCAAGACATGCGATGTCTTTTCAAGCAACTGTAAGGAAATAAATACCGTCTGCTTTGCTTTGAACATCTTTCGCATAAATTCTCAACGCCGTGTTTCACTGCCAGCCAACCGTTTATAGAGCGTAGTTTATTAAAAGTAGTACATCTTATTGTCAATACCGCCTTACTCCATTAACCACGCTTCTTGCTTTGAATATTGGACATTTAATATACCGGCTTTCTTTTCTTTAGCAAAGTCAAATTTCCTGCTGCAAATTATGCAGGAAGAGCTCGCAAACACCACCTCCATACTTCATTGTATCAGCTTGCAGGACTAGTCAATGACAACATCAAGGGAAAATGTCCTTGAGAAGCGATCGACCACTCGGACGATCAATTACGCTGCTTAAAGCCGTCCGGTTATATGATCTTGAACCTACGCTTACTAAAAAGATCGCGTGAGGTGAGTAAATTTGGCAGGACCAAGTTGAGTCTCGAAAAAGAAATAAGCCATATCTGTAACGATCACACGCTTAGGATCCGACAGACCAGTTAATTGAGAGCGTGGCAAGCAAGTACATACAATGAGACGCCAAGGTGGTGGTCAATACATATCAAATGAGGTTGACGCTCTCCAAAGATGCCATCGTCAACGACGAACCGGCAAATAGTAGAAATGCAGTCGGAGATTTACAGGCTTCTGGTCGAGATTGGAGCAGACTTTGGCTCTAAATTTAGAGGAACCTTTAGCTTGTTAAACTTAGAGGTGCTGCGGATTTCTTACAAATTTGGCCATTGGCTAGTATGGGCTACATTGATTTGGAAATATATCAAGATGGATCGGTAACGATCGCAACAAAGACCAGATATAGCACGTCAAACTTCATCAGCACTTCATCCAAGAACTCGGGATACCTCGTGGCATCGGACCCAAGCGCGTACAGCACTAGCATTATAGAGAGTTGCTTTTAAGATCTCGGAATTGACTGCGACATATTTTTTGCTATGTACCGGTAAGACCATAGCGCCAACTATGACGTCATTGAGTGTTTTCTAGATTAAACGAGGACTAAAAGCTGAGAGACAGAAGCGAAGTACCAAAACGCATTAACTTTACATTGTGATTCTTAGTGCACACACCTTTTTAACACGATCGAGGATATGATTTTATAAATGGTCAACGGCTTAATACACCGCAAATTTTTTCGTACACAAAGCTGATAAAAGCTGATTTCCCAAGAAGAGTACCTCAGTTTCTCTTGGTGCAAAACAGACACCCTTTCGCTATCTATACTCTTTTAAAATGAGGTATCTTAAGGAACGCTAATTGCTCAATCAGTTCTTAGGCAGTCTGCGAAGCCTGCTATTAAGTCAAAGCCATCACGTTCCGAGTCAAAAACATCCCATGCTCCACAATCCGAATGAATTCTTTCTTTAATTGACAAAGCACTTGTTAAAGAGACAACGCGGGATGACCAGCTCTAACATGAAGCCCAGGATGGCTACGGAATTGGGCCACCCAACTCGCAGTGGAAGAATCTTCTTGTAGTAAAAAGTCAATAATGAGCTAACTTAAAATAGGATAAGCATGTAAAGTATTCTTTAAATGCATTCTTTAGCACACGTCAATTACTAAGAGCCGAATGTAAATGGCAGTCTTTCACTGAGAGGCCATTTATCTTTCTGCACGCCTCCCTTGCGCAAAGTGTTGGTGACTCGGTAGCACTTGCGGGTCTTTCTTTGCTCACATGAGTAAATTGTCTACTTCAGCTCTTGCCAAAGTTCAAGTCGGATCAAAGAGCTCTTTTTCTCATTTGTCAGACGAGCATTCCGCTCTGGTCGGACGACTTCCTGTCTTGTACAGACCTGAGAGACGACAGCATTTGCGGATTTTCCCAAGCTAAGCAATTAAATCTCGTCATGGAACTCGAGCTTCACAAGCAAAGTCTATGCTCGACAGCTAGACATACGTAGCATTAGCAGTAGCGCCTAATGCGGAGAATATGTAGGTTAAGCCAGATTTTCTTCATTTTAACGGAATGTAAACTAAGGTGGTCTTGATGAGTCGCAGTCAGATGCGCGCGCCATTCACCCTATTTTGAGAACGAGCCAGCATCTGGACATATACCTGTAAAGTAACTTTACTTGAGTTTTTCGTGTCCTGTAATCACGCAAGAAAAAGTCTGGAGTAGTTATTTTTTCGCATGCAATGAGCTACGACAGCGTTTGTGCTTTCTTTTCGGTAAGCAAAGAAGAGAGATGTATCTGAATACATGAATGAGTAAAGGAACTCTACTGCCTTAATTCTCCAAACTCTACTCTCCCAAAAGATAAAGTGACTACGCTTAACGACGGTCTAAGGGTAGAACCGCCTTGCATCATATCTGTTGAGAGTGCAGGACGCATAAGAAATACACCTTTAATCTCTTTCTAAGGAAGTACAGCCGCTGATAAGCTTGATACTTTGTATTGTCTAAGATTGACAGCTCCTTGTCTCATAGGACTTAGAGTAGTGGAATCCGTGGACTCGGATTCAGTTCTAGTCGACTAATTTGTTGTAAAAGCAAAGAAACGTTCGCTTCTTTGGCTGCATGTCTGCGATACAGAAGATACGCTTTGTCTCGTCTAAGGACTTCAAAGGGTGGCTAGCAGAGGCTGCTCTTAATAAGGATGAGGTACTGAGCTGGGAAGAAACGAGTTTTTTTACCGCCTAAGAGCTTGAAAGCTCTCGAGATAGAAATCAGGGCGAAAATTGCTGGCTGAAAACGCAGGTGCATTAGACTATAAACCGATTTTGACCTTTGACCTGATGCAATTGGTAAGGACAAGTGAGCTTGCCACACGAAATGAATGAAAATTGTTGCGACGTGATTGTAGCGTGCACTTCTGGAGAACACCGCTCTTACTAGATGAGTAGTCGCAAAAGTTACTACAAGCTGTCAACGTCATCGCTATGAAGGCCAATATGACAATAACGATCCAACCCTCTCATTTAATTTGTGAGCACGTACACTTACTCAGTAAGACGTTGGATGGACGCAATCTGGCCGATCATTTGGCTTTTCTCCGGCCATCAGATTCCGATTAGCAAGAGGAAGTTCTAACGGCGATGCAACGCTCGTATTTGCCGATGGCGGGCTTTCTTTGAATCAAGAAAATCATTGTAGAAGGTGTTTAGGAACCGACTCGGTTAGGTCTGCTTCTGAGCGGAGATTCCAGGACGTGGAAAATGCGATTCATTTGGAATGTAATAGCTATTTTGATTAAGAGTGATTCGAATTTGGATGCGATCTGAGCAAAATTTAAGCTTCAAAGGCAGAGCAAAACAACCAGTTCAAATGTATGAGCGATTAGGTTATATCATTCCAATCAAGACTAGGTATCGCGCAATAGCAAAGAACTGACGTCAACTATTGAGCTTGACTGACGCACTGGATGGTTTGGTGGGAGGAACCAGCTACCGAATTTTGTGCAAGAGGGTCTGTAAGTCATGTATTCACCCCAGTTATGCGTCCGACTTATTCAAGGATAAGGCTAGGCAGGTTTAAGCCCAAGAAGACTTTGAATGGCGCTTAAGGTTCTTGTAGCGTTCTCGAAAACAGATGGGACAACACTTAAAAAATCTTCCTTGGCGGGTTACCAAACTGAGCTAGCAGTATTGATCTAAACATGAAAGTTTAAATGTGGGTGGCACAGTATCACACGTCAGTTTCAAGTGCGTATAACTAGGTCCAAAAGCGGGTGGCATGGCGAATACTAGGTGCAATAGTAACTCGACGGTTACGCAGGTCCAAAAAACACTGTGGCTATCGTTGAACCCCAAGAAGGTTACGCGATGCCACCAAAAGTAGCATTCTTCGCTAAAATACATTTTCTGGTCGATTGCTGAGTGTCACAGACGACTTTGTGGCTAGCAAAGGGAATCTCATCTACAGGATTAACTGCTATTATAGCTGCTTGTCGTGTCGAAACAGCTATCCTCCGATTGAAGGCCCCGCCAAAGCTGTCACTTTTACTAACCTTTGAGTTCTTGGCTAGACTCAAGGCCAAAAATATATCAGAGGTAGTATCGCTATAAATTTATTCCTCTTAGAGATAGCAATTTATCCGCCATACTGTCATAATGATGTTTTGTAGGCCGCGTACATTGCACCAAGGCTTTGAGATCTTAATTAATTCGAAAAGTCCGCGTTTTTTAACTAAAGGAATAACATATGTGGTGTCAAGAGACGCACAATCAAAATTTAGAGTACAGCACGAGATGCTGTTTCACAAGGCAATAGCAACGACCGTGGTAGCAATATGAGCCAAATAGGCAGAAATTGACTCGGTGCGCGAGTCCAAATCTTCTTATTCGGCATTGACTTTTTGTATTTAAGAGCCAACAACAAAATGGCTGCTGCCTTCTTTTTAAAAAAAACTGAGCAGTGCAACAGCACGTGCACAAATACCTGTTACAGGAAAAAAACATAATCTTAAGCATTGTATAGTTCATAGAAAAATACAATCAAATTCGTAAGGAAGGCGAATTTTTGCGACCATGACGTTTAGAAAATTAATGGTATAATATGGAAGTGCCACAAGGGCAATCAAACTTCCCAGTGATGCTCTTAACACAGTTCGACAACACCCTGCTATTGCTCGTAGAATGTTTGCTAAAATAATCGTTCGTAGTCGCTCTGGAGAATATTCGTCAGCACTGAAGACCCATTTAGGCCTCTAAGGAGAGCTATTAAGGTCGGAAGACCTGTGAGTATTCGATCAACATCGACAAATATGTCTTTGTGGTAGCGGAGGTCAAAACACTCGGCTGCTTTGTAACCAGCCATGAAGTCAGAACATACCTCAATAAAGCAAAAGCCGATTCGGTTTGACCTACGCCGAGGTGTCGAAAATATTTGAAAACGTCGTCGGCCCTAGCCAACTATTTCACAACAGCAGTTATGATTCTGCAAATTTTGCAAAGTTTTCGTCTGATCTGTTGAGACAGAGATTCGATTAATGCTGGAAGGATTGTTAGGCTGTTTAGCCTCGTTTGCGAAGCTTACACCTTGTCCAGCGGCTGCATGCTTTTAAAAATCAATGAGGACGGACCTGGGCGAGTCATATTGCTGCCGTGCACGTAGCTTAGAACTGTCAATCAGAATCATCCTAATAATGACAAGGCGTTGTTGTCACGAAGTATGCTTTTGTAAAGTTTCGAGTGTATCGTCTGGGTCTAAGCGCTTTGTGGCCCATTCAGATTATGCATCCCCAAAGTATTAAAACTGCCCCTTTTGTTTAAAAGAAGATGATTGTCATCTTAGCAGGGTATAGCTTTTCGCATTTAGTACAATCCTGGTAAACTCGATGGGCTTGCCGGCGCGCTTTCACGCAAACATGATCATAGGCTGAATCCTATCATTAGAACTTAAAGGTCTATTGACTAAAGTATTCAAAACAAATGTCAAATTAAAGCCTTAAATGCCTTTTTATCGAAGGCGAAGATGCCAATGTCGAGTGATCAATTTCTTGACTGCGATCGCGACTGCATCTCAATGAGTGGAGAGATGGTCTGCTCCATTATAAGACATATCAGGCTAAGTCGTTGATCCAAACAATATCGAGCACAAGAACACACAAACAGTAGGCATACAATGCTTCGATCAGCGTGCAATCGGGCTACGAGAAATTTATCTGGTCTTCACAGCACATTGGTGGTCCGGGTTGGCCTAGTATGTGATAATTGTTAAAGGGCCGAACTAATGTCAGTTTTTAACTTACAGATCCTACAAATGCCGGTGATGCATAAGCCTCTATTTGCCTCTGTCATGCGATTAAGGTACCGGCTATCGAGGTTGTTCATTTCGCATATATTTCAGCCAGTGCGACTCAGGAACAAGCAGAAAGGCTGTTTTTGGCTATGTTTTTTTAATAACACGGCTTTTCGGATACAATAGTAGCCAGCGGTAAACTGCTACCTTTCGGAGATGGTCAAACGCAGAGAGTCGATTGTATGATATAGGATACGCTGCGCACTATGTGTGCTAAACGCAGTAGTGGACATGTACCGAATAGCAATGCTAAAGATTATATTTGTGAGCCGATAAGCTTTTTTTGGTTGATTTTGCACACAACGATGCGATTCACGAATGCACGGGCTTTACACCTTTCTGTTTAAATGAGCTAAGACACCTTTAAGCTCATCTCTCTCTTCAAAACACTAATGCTTTCGGAGTGAGGAGAGAGGACCAATACTTTTGCCCCTCTACGTAATCAATTTCCTCTCGAAATATTCATATGATCTGACTGGATATAATTAGGTAGATGAGAGAAGCAATCTCATCCGCCAAAGATATTCAAAAGTACTGTACAGTCAACACGGGATAGCAGATGTATACGCGCTTAATAAATGTGATAATTAATTGCAAGATGCGAAGAGCCTACCGCTAAATGGAAAGTGCTAGCAAAACGAAATGTCGGACTTTTCACGGACCTAGAAAAGCATGGGTTGGCGGCGTACACCATCGACCTTTCCAAAACGATGTCAACGCAGCCAACACTCTTTATGGGGCCACACAAGATTTATTTAGAGCTCAAGTGATCAACCTCATGAGTGTTTTGAATTTCTCGCAGCATCTTATTCCTGCACTTGATCTTGCTTGTAAGAGCGCTATTCGCTTTGTTGTGGCTCCATTGCGTCTGCGCACGTCTAGAATGATAGATAGGACGTATCATAGGTTTTTCATCGACTCAGCGCTTCAAAAGAGCAATTATTAGCTTTATTGAAGATGTATTGCGTCTGAACACGTTCAGACTGGGTGGTCATTCGGTTGTCCAAAGCCACCACTGTAGCAGCCATAAAGTAGATGAGCCGCATCCCCATGAGGCTTGAAGCGGCTGGCCAAGCCCGGAGCCCACTGCAAACAAAATCAATAAACCATAGAAATTTAAAAGCTCTTGCTAAGACCTGCAGTTGTCAATTAAGAGTACAAAGAAGCTGTGTCCTGGCTGCTAGGAATGGTTTTGGAAGAAGTCTAAAGCGCGTATACACGATCGCGTATGATCATCCGCACTTCTCGAAGATGGTGTGAAACTGAGACGATAGCGGTTTTCTCTGGAGCCAGTGCATAGTGAAAAAGAAGTTGTTAGGAGCGTCTTGTGAAGTGGCGTGTTTGTTCTTTTGTACAGAGCAAGTGAATGCCTTTGGAACGGCTCCATGTTGGCTGCTTAGAGGTCCTTGCGGTCTGGAATCAGAAGCGACGAGCTCTGTCAATGCAGCACGCTGGTGCTTGGTAAGAGCGACCCCGTACCGCGCTTGGTCCGAATAAAGTTTTTTATTATAATGTGGTGGCAGTTTGGAAAAGTACCTAAGGTATCTATTTACTACCCTTATCTACAATTTTTTTGCGACGCCGTAATTTTTTTGCGGGATTAGATGCTGATTCACAATCAAGCGCATTGCAACCAGAAGGTCGCGCTGGAGCAATTTTTTTAAACTAAGCGCCATCATTGGATACCACACGAGAAGTGGCTTCCAGACAGCTTTCTCGTGTGCAAATAGGAGGGCGTACCGCTCGTCGCCGCGGACTGCAAGGGCCCGTGAATACCCACCCGGACGGTCCTCCTCCTCTAAGTTGAACCTGCTGTTAAGATATTCAATGGACCTGGCGATCTGCATTGGTACTCGGCGGTGGGTCGGTCGCATAGCTCCTACCCCCGTGCGCTACGGTTCCCGGCGACTAACACCGCTGGAGAAATGTACCGAGTGTCGTAAATTTAGTGACCCCATCAGCAAGAACGTTTCAGGTCGATCTCTGTCCCTTAAATCCATGGGTTTATCTGGTCTTTTGTAGAAAGCCTTCGCATCGCCACTTCGTCTGACTTTACGATTGACATCTTAAGAGGTGTTTTCCCATGCGATGTTTTTTTTACAACGTTGTCATTAACCTGAGCCTTCACTGTGAACTTAGAGGGCGAACTACCTAGTAAGTGCTCGAGATTGATATTCCCTGGAGGTGGAAATGTGGGGGAATCACCGGACGGGGAATTTCGATCGGCGCGCGCTCCCCGCCGCGATAAAGTGGGAAACTTTTCGTCAGACTTTCTTGCTTAGTGACATTGAGTGAGTTCTAAGTTTAAGGCTCTTCGCCCACGACACAGACACAACCTTTGTGGCAAATCGAATTTAATTGCAATTTTAACCTTTTGCAGCTCTTTGAGACAAAGCCGTTACAGACGCAACCTTGATTATACGCGCATACTTGTGCGCAGAAAATATAGTGGCGGCTGTGAATGTCACAGCAACTTTCTTCTGTGCTAGATTAGCCATCTCGAAATAACCTGCTTAACCGGCAGCGCTCTTTGCTGCCTGTTTGATCATTGGTTTGATCAGACCTGTTTTCCGTATGAAAGCTTATATTGGATGAAAAAAGATTAGGGAGTCCGTTAGATACAACCAAGCTTTTGTTGTAATAGCTGCTTTTACTCTGTATATTTGGCTATATCTGGTCCCTGTCTAGTGCATTTGCTGAAATAGCTGTTAAATAAATCAGTCGTTAATTGCACACGTCGGTTCTCCAAGACTTAAGGTAGTAAGCAGGCGTTCACCAGAAGATAATATATTTTCCTGCCTGCTTCCTCTGTGCGAGGTGCCGTGTAACCCCGTCACGGTGTGAAGTACATAGATCCAGCCATATTTTTATTGTTACGTAGTATTTCAAAAATTACAACAATTAAGTGGTATATCCCTTTTTCGACGGCTACTTAATTTGTGAATATGTTTTTTAGCGAACTTTAAATCTCACTACATTGTATGCAGGATTATAGTAATCTGCACAACATGTCATCGCGCCAATGTTTTACAGTCATATGAATATATAGGCATTTCCGATCAAATAATACCTGAACGTGCTAAATCATGTACAGGCACGCTAAGCCAAGGCAACAAAGAAGAAGTCGCAGTCTACATTCCATCCTCGAGATTGCTGTGATCGTCAATAGTGAAACGCGCGCTGGTGCATTTATTGTGTCACCACTTTTTGGACTGGTTGTACAGACAAAAAAGAGTTTTTTCTCTTTAATAAATTGACCAAAACAATTTGTAGTAATATTGAAGAGAACTACCCAAAATTTGGATCTCGGGGAACAATTATGTGCATCTTTTTCCCTATAATTTGTTTTTCGGTGAGGATGTAATGCGCATTGTTGATATACTCTGATCGTAGGCTTTCTATTTGAAGTCTCAAGACACTCAATTTCGCATACATATAGACATTTAGCCATTGTTTTGCCTCGTCTACTATCGAATATAACCATGTTCTGACGCTTTTTGTTTTCCTAAAAAGGGTCGCATCTACCTATAATTTATATCAAGCCTTCAGATGAATTTCTCAGAAAATGTATACAATTTATTGTGCTTTTGAGCAACGTATACCATATTAACGACAGAGTAAATGGTACTGTAAATTCTGACAATAAGTAAACGTCGCATGTACAATTCAAGATCTTTAATGGTGTGATGCACACGAATGTATCGTGTGACGCTCATTCTGCTGCCGACGCCATGTTCCCGAAGCGCAACGACGAATGTCTGCAACCCAAGGCTACTGAGGATTCCGCCCAGCTGCAACAGATGCTTACGTCTTGTATGATCAATCGTCAAATCCTGGTAACTTTGTTGTAGCTACTATCACTATTGAAACGCAAAATCTGACTCCTGGCATGGTCGTCAGTGTTGCATTGCCGGCATCTTGGTCGGCATCCCCATTAGCATTCACAGAAAATCATACACACCTTTTGCAGTTTTAGGTGTCCTAGGTTTGTGGCAACGTCTATGGCAAATTGACGATATGTCCTGAGTGGTGTGATTTGTAAGACTATTTGCTATGCTGGTGACAGGCTCGTTCGTCGACTACTCGATCCCGTACACGACGGATTGCCGCTTGATTAGCAATGCCATGCAATTGGCACTTCAACACGAAAAGCAGAGGGATGAATCTACCAAATCATGCGAGAAAGAGGCCTGAGCGTGGGCGATATCCATCAGTCAATACCATTACTTTGAAGGTGGCTATACATAGTTGCGAGGGTACTACACTGGATGTAAGTGAAGTAACAACCACCAATATGTGAGAGGGAAGCGTCTCAATCGCAACATTATTAAACAAAGCTGTTCCATTCCCTCTACTAAAATTATTCGTTGAAAGCGCCAAGCAAGAGCGAAGTAGATGAAGGCAACAGAAGCTACCACATCATTAATCATTCAGAGCTCAACTACATCTGTATAATTCGTGCCGATGATTTTTTGCAAAATAAAAGTTTTGTTGTACTCAACGTGGAATTTATCTACCCAAGCAAGCTACGCTTCTGCATTCCCTATTGATAGAATAAGGCCAAACTGCTGCCTAAGAAGTCCCGACAGTATATTTACATGCCTGCTGGCAATACCTGTCTTGGCTCGGTGTATTTGATATGGTACGAAATCCAGATATCAATCATCGTGTAACACTTTGCTAATGTACATGTGTACAACCTTAACTTCTTAAGCACGTATATAAATTAAAGTCCAATCGGTTCCTAACATCTTGTCGGTCACGCAGTCGGCACCGACGTGGCCACACTCAATCCCATCGGCGGCAGTGAAAAGGAGATAGCCTTTTCTCTAAGCTTCTTGCTAACATTATTGCCCACCTTCTTCACCGCCTGTGCTCTACCAAATAGCGCCTTGGGCACTGCTGCCGCTGCCGCAGCGGCTCTCTGTTTCTTTGCTCTGCCCCCGCCCATTTTACATGACTCGGGCACAGCCGTCTGCAACACCATTTGTAAGGCCTTGAACTGTGTCTCAAAAAAAACCTCGAGTTCATCAGGTGCCAGTCCCAGTAACTTGTGTTGTGGTTCACCCCAATAATTGCGCTGCCAGGCGTGAATGGCATTACCCCAGGCCTTACGCTCACCCCACGTTGGTGCACTCATAACCAGCAGTATCGGCGCTCCATACACCAATACTCTTCCATCTCGAATCCTAGACCGTTGTACCCTGACGGAAAAGCTGTACGGACAGCCGCGACCGTCTCCGTCTGGAATGCCGCGCACTTTAAGTCTCGAGCGTGTGAGAATAACCTCTCTAATCATCACACCACGGTCTCGTCGGGTAAAAAACTGCATCTTGCCTTCACCTAGCACACAGTAGTAGATATGGCTACGGCGGCCCTCATCGTGTACAAGCAAAAAGCCCTCCTTGGACATGGTCCGCGTCGCTCAAACTGTATTTGGATAAAATTGAGCACTTGCGGGATGGGGGGAGTATAGTTAGCACAAGTCTTAGGAAAACAGCTAAAGTTCAGTAGAGTAGCATCTCAATTCTCACTTTATCCGCATAAATACGCGCATTCCAATTAAATATACAACTCAATCATAAGGAAATTAATCTCTTGAAGATTAGTATTTATAAAGAATGCTCTCTGGTTTCCGTTACTCACACGATCGTAAAGCCGCTTTTAAAAAGTGTTTCGGATATTACTTGGCAGTGACGTAACGGCGACGACTTACGCCTTGCCTTGCAAGTTTCTTAAATTGTATCTTTAGCTTCATCGTTGTATGTAGACGGCGCTCGTAAGACTTCACCATGCCGCCATCTAGTCAACATCAACAAACTGTCAAACATATCTTAGTATTTGCTACACGTACTACCAGACTCGAGCGACAACAGTGTCACTTTGTCCACCTGTACGGTAGTAGAATAAAATAACTTTAGGACTATCGGTTGCAAGATCCGTGTGAAAAGCCTTCCTCCGAAAGGACGCAACCGCTCAAAGTCCGTTTGAAGAGTCGTCTTTCCCTGATTGGGCAACATGCTCTTTTTCCATATGAGAATGCCGCTGGACAAGATGTTAGCTTTTTGAATCGAAATTCATCCGCTTGGGTTGTTAAATCAGAGGAAAAAGATTATGGGATCATGTCACGAATGCCACTTCTTCGCAGAAAAATGGTCTCATTACATTTCATTCTCGAACTTGCCCTCCTCTGGTAACTTCGAAGTAGCGTCAAGCGACTGACATTGTCAAACTGACCAGTACCTTTTGAGCAGCGATCGCTATGAAGCCTTCCAGGCTTCGTAGCCTCAGAGTGGCTGCTTTTCTTTTAGCAGCTCTAGATACGGCTCGAGGTGCAGTCGATTTGAGTGCGACTGTGGTGTACACGTCATTTAGTGAATGCACTGGTGCAAGTGGAACACCGGTACTTGTGAAGGCATTACAGGCCTCCGGTGGCTCGTGCTCACCAGATACCACGTGTAGTGAAACTCCATCGAGTAGCTCACTATTTCCAGCTACTGTTTGCTCCGCTACGGATGGTACATCTTCGGGTACTTTCATCCAAACAGATCTTCCAACGCTCTTTGGCTCTAGTCCGTATGTGGTAGTCCAGAAGTACACTGCCACATCAAATTGTGCATCGGAATCAGATATTACAGAAATTAAAGTGTACCTGGCGGATGGCAAGTGTCACAAAACCGATACATCCGCGAGCTATCGCGCGACACGAAAGGCAGACGGCTCGGCAACCGTTCAACCTTATTCAGATGGAACGTGTGGCACAGCAGGCACATT